>PVIJ01003029.1:33268-144354 GCA_004024925.1 Scalopus aquaticus | reverse complement strand
TTGTGTATATGTACCACATCTTCTGGATCCAATCATCTATTTTTGGACATCTGGGTTGCTTCCATACCTTTGCTATTGTGAACAGTGCTGCAATGAACATACGGGTGCATGTATCCTTTCGGATTAGTGTTTTTGTATCCTTTGGGTAAATTCCCAAAAGTGGGATTGCTGGGTCGTATGGAAGCTCCATGTTTAGCAGCATGTATTTCTATCTACCCCTCTCCTTTCCCTTGTATTACTGTCTTCATGCATTTTTACCTCTATACAGATTATAGAACCCACAGTCCATTGTCATTCCCTTTGCTTTAAACAATTTTTTCAGTACATTAAGAAACGAAGAAGTGTCTTTTATATTTACAAAGATAGTCACCATTTCCACTGTTTTTCATTCCTTCCTGAAGCTTTGAATTTCCAGCTGTTATAATTTCCCTTAAGCCTGAAGAATTTTCTTTAATATTTTTGCAGAGCCAGTCTGCTGGGATGGATTACAGTTGGTTCTCATTATCTGAGGTAGTTACGTTCTATAAAGTCGACACGCACACTGAGTTAAGGAACACAGTGCTGCTACTCCTGGGGGAAATAAAAGACTAGATTCCTCTGCGTCTCTGAGCCCCTGGTCAAAATAGTTTCATCAACTGACCAATAAGTAATCTTGTTCTAAATGGTTTTGTTTAGCGGTACCTTAGTTAACATATAGTTGATTCATTAACATCAAATTCATGGCCGGTAGCCACATAACTCATGTGTAAACAGAGCTTACCTAACATGTATTTTCTCTATAAAGTACATCACAGACTTCTTGCACTTAGGAGCATGAGGCAGCACTTTAGTACTACTCTTGGGGTCATTTTAAATTAAATTTACCATTAAAAATGTGAAAAACATGGCACTAAGCAGATGACGGAAACAACACTTTTTCACAGTGTGAGCCTGAAACAAGAAGGCAGGCCAGTGCTTTGCTCAACCTCATTGTACTTAGTTAAGACCACTGTCTCTTTCCTCTCGGATTTTCCTTCCATCACGTCTCCCTTGTGTTGAGTGATATTGGATATTGAAGTGACCGCAGACATTTTGGGGATCCTGCTAAGGTGAAGTTGACTTGATGACACATTTAGCTAGATTTTGGTGAGATGCGTTTCTGTGGGTTTAAAGTCGTTTTCTGGTATTGCAACAGAACAGGGCAAGACTAATTTGGGTGGTGACAGTGAATACAGAGAGAAATGGGAAGATAATTTATTTAGGAAGTAGAATCAGAACGCTCCGATGACAAGCCAAAGGAAGAAGGGGTTTTGCTAAGGGTGTGGTCATCTGCGCTGAGTGCTGCTAGAGTTCACACGAACAAGGGCTGAAACGTGTGTATTGGCATTTTTTACGAGAGAAGTAATTGGCAATCCTGTCGAGATCATTTCCTGAGTGAAGATGGTGAAAGTCAGCCTGGAGTGCATCGAAAAGTGATGGGGTCTGAGGACTTAGAGACCTCTTTATATAGTGACAGGACACCTGACATCTAGAAGGCTCTCCATACGTGCCACTTACTGGCCCCCCTCCCCTGTATTAATGATGTTAAACAAGCTCTAAGTAAAGAGAAAATATTAAATTAAAATAATAGCACAGGCAGTTAAATATTTACTGTTCCTTTGGCATTACATTTCTTGAGTAAAATATTAAATTCAAATATTAAAGAGGAAAACAGCTGGTACTGAATATTCAAGCTCCCAGAGGAAACATTAATGAATCATTTTAAAAGCTGGACAGCTTCTCATTTAATCTGTTCAAGGAATAGGAACAGAGTCATTTCTCAATTATCGTTTTATACAAGGCATATAAATTTCCAATTAGTCTAGTCCCAAAATGGAAATGACCTTTTAACATTATAATAGTAAATGTTTGTTGTAAGAAATTTGGGAATTAGCCTAGTATATAAAGAAGAAAGAGGGAGCGAGTGTCAGTTTTGCAAGATGAAAAATGTTCTGTGGATGGATGATGGGGATAGCTGCATGCAAAGTGAATGTGCCTAATGTTAGTCAACAATATATTTAAAAATGGTTAAAATGGTAAATTTCATGTAATGTATATTTATTGCCATATTTAAAATAAACATGTTTTTAAAAGAAGAAGAGATCACCTTCTAACCCTATCCCTAAATTAGCACATAGAATTCATTCTTCATTTCACTCATTCAACAGATATTTCTCGAATGCTTGCTCTATGCCAACACATGTCTAGGTATTGAGAACATGTGAGTGAATTAAACAAAGTACCTCCCCTCGTGGAACTTATTTCTAGCGGGGGAGGAAAAAACAGAGAAAAGGTTATTGTGTCAGATGATGATAAATGATAAAGAGAAAAACAATCAGAGAGGGAGATAGTGAGTGACGGGGATGCCGCAAGTTTATGCAAGGAGAGCCTCGCTGACAAGGGACACTCGAGCAGAGAGCTGAGAGAGATAAAGGAGCATGTCACGCGGCTATCTGAAAGAGCAGCGTTCCAGTCGCGGGATACTGAGGCTAAGGCCCCAAGGTGGAAATAGGTCTGTTCAAGAAGAGGCACGGTTAAGAACCAACGAAAAAGCCAGAATGGTGAGAATGGAGTACATTGGGGAGAGCAGTTGGGAAGGTAATCAGAGGGCATGGGGGAGCACAGATGGTATAGGCCTCTGAAGGACATAAAGACTTCGTATTTTACTCTGAGTGAGGATGGAAAACATTGGAGAGATTTGAGCAAAGGGGTATGTTACCGTACCACCCCCACCGCCAAAGCACCCATAATCCTCCACCACACTCCACTGGACTCCTTCTCCCCTTTACATCTCATCCTCCACTTGCCCTCTCTGGTAATCTCAACTCTACACCTGAGTTCAGCTGTTTGGTACTGGTTTGGTTCTCTGACCCTTTGTTTTGTTTCTCTATAGTCCACAAGTAAGTGGCACCATCCAGTATTTAGTGGTATGGGATCACTTTAGCTATTGCATTGAGACTAGCCTGGTAAAGGGCAAGGCAGAAAGCAGGGAGAAGAATTAGAAGACTATTACAATAATCCAGGTGGGAAAATGGTGATAGGTAAGACCACGGTGTTGACGGTGAAGATGGTGGAATAATTAGATTCTGTACATAGGTGTAAGGCAGCGCCAAGGGTATTTGCTGAAGGACTGGCTATAGGCAAGGGTGGATATGGACTTTGTAAGGCCTGGCGCGTGTATCATTTGGGGGCCTCACGATCCAGAAAGATACAAAACCTGGTACGAAAGTGAATATTTATTTGAAATGAGAAAAGAAATCACAGTGTATTGTAAAATTATAAAAGCTAACAAATACCTCACAAAATCTAAGAAAAAAACTTGTATTAACTTCCTGACACACCCTATAAGGTATTTTTCCTATATTGCTGATAGCATACTATTTATTTGTCTACCTATATAGTTTTATATTTTCTTAAAAAAATAGAAAGATAATTCTCTCCTCCAGCACACTTGATCAAAATTTATATTTTTATTACTGATATTTTTAGTTTTATCAATGACAGTTTTTAATTGTCATTGTTATAATAAGACAGGCTTTGACCTGCTAATCCTTCTTTCAGTTTACATATTTGGCTTCCTTCTCATCATATTTAAATTCTTATTCAGCAAAAATTCTGAAAAACAAAATTGATCCGAAAATAAGGCATTATAAGAGCACTCTGAACGTATTAAAAAATTGACACTGCTTTGTTTTGAGTTATATAATTGTGTACTCAAATCACTCTCAATACTCCATACACTGAGTTATTAATTAATATGTTTAGGCTTTTTGTGCCTGGGACACTCGTTTCTTCAGGCTAGTACACTGTGTCTGTGACACTTTCATGGGCCATTTCCTGGGAAACTTCGAGACTTCATCAGAATGAGTCAGATACAGTACAATATAATCCAATACGTTAAAATGCATAAAACATGCAAACTTATACATAGGGAAAATCCCAGTTCCGAAAAACTGTACTTTCCCAGAAAAACTGTACTTTTTCTGGGAAAAAGTACAGTTCCCAGTACTCTACATGTCTTGCTAAATTCTGTTTCACAAGATTTCCATAGAAACATGGTTCAGCCACTATGGAAAAGAGCATGAAGTTTCCTCGAAAATTTAAAATTAGAACTACCATCTAATCCAACCATCCCACTACTGGTTATCTATCCAAAAGCATTGAAACAAGGATCTCAAGGTGATATCTGCACTCCTATGTTCACTGCAACACTACGCACAATAGCCAAGAAAAAGAAACAACCTAAATGTTCATTGACAGATGACTGGACAAACAAAATATGGTGTGTGTGTATAGATATATAATGGAATATTAGTCAGCCTTTTAAAAGAAGGGACTCCTTTCACATGCTACAACATGGATGAACTTTGTGGACACTATGCTAAGCAAATTAAGCCAATCAAAAAGACAAATATTGCATGATTTCACATATGAAGGTATCTGACATAGTCAAATGCAGAAGCAGAATAGAATGGTGGTTGCCAAGGGTTTGGGGGGGCAGGTAATGGGGATTAACTGTTAATAGTTACACAGTTTTAGTTATGCAAGATAGCTCTGTCTACAGATATGTTGTACAATATAGCACCTAGAGCCAACAATAATATACTGTGCATTTAAATATTTGAGAGGGTAGAGCTCATGTTAAATATTCCCTACCAAGACAGAATAGCGGGTAGTGCACTTACAGTTGTGTGTGCTACATTATCGAGTATAACTGTTAACAGAAGCTTGCCATGCTGACTAGGTAGCACTGAATCCTCCATATGTAGTTTTACGTGTTCCGTGAATGAAAGATTTTCCACAGACTCGTTTCCAGACCTGTACATTCCAGCCCTGTTTCTCTTCAGTTGCACTCATTTCCAGCGCTGGGCCCTGTAGGAGGCAAGACCTGAATTCCTCTGCTATTAGTCAGCAGAGTTTGAGGTCAGAGTATCTGTGCAAGGCACACCTACACCAAATTGGCTGGCAGTAGCATCAAAGTAACTGCAAGTCCTGTAAATATATCTACTCAACCCACGTAAACCTGTCTCAAATCCTTCTTGGCAAGCTCCCAAAATGTCCACAGCCACCCCAATGCCAACCTCACCATGAGATAGCTGTCTAACTGATGCAGTGAAAACTACTTTTGCAAGTTTTACAAAAGCAGAAAATAGCCAGTGTTATCCCATTATTAGGGCCTTGGAAGGAGCTGCCCCAAGTGAGGGGCTCCGATGTGTAGGCTTTACTAGCCTTCCAGTAAATTTGGTGCTGGATGTGGAGAGAGTGAAAGAGAGCCATTGGGGTGAAGCCCTGGTTTTCAGCCTGAGTAACTGGGTGAGTGTGGTTGTCATTTACTGAGATTTCAAAGATTAAGACAAGAGGTTTCACGGGAGAAGATGGATCAGAAGTTCAGTTTGGCAGAGGAAAATTTTATTGATAAGATGTCTTTTAGACAGTTAAGAGGAGATGTAAGGTAGATAGTTGTTTATGTCCACAGGTGAGGGTTGGCTGAAGAAATAAATTTGGGAGACAATAGCACGTGGATTGGCCCTCTCCAAGGAATATCGGTCACAGTACTTGGCCTTGGAAACAATGCTGAACTTGTCTTTAGCCCAGCTCACCCTTGGAATCCCAGAACAGGCTGAAAGTCTCTACTTCAATGGCAAGGTGGCAACTGAATCCACCTTGACTGATGGGGCTTCTGGACAAAGCCTGCACCATGTTTTTAGTGGTGGCAGCAGCTTCCTATGACCCACTAAGGAAAGCACAAGCTCTGGAGTCACTGAGAACCTCACTGAAGCCAAGAGCAATTTTTTGAAGATCAACTGCAAAAAGCATGAGTTTGGATATGGAACGAGAAAAGAGGTGGAGCCCCGGGAAACTCAGGAAGTTGGAGAAAAGAAAAGGTATGAATAAAGAAGACTCAGAAGGGAGGCAACGTGGCTGAGAGAAACCACAAGCATGTGGAGATCTGGAAGTCAAGCGAAAAAAGTGTTTCAAAGTGGATGTGACCAACCATCTCAATGTCAGGACTGAGAAGTGAACACGAGATCTGAGACACGACATTAGCATCACTGAGGCCTATGGTAACAGAGAACTTGTTAAGAGCTGGTTGCAGAGAGAAGGGGAGCTGTAGAACTAGAGACAGTCATCATACTCGGTGTTTTGAAACCTGTTTTTCTCAGTATCAGCTTCTGGGATTTTTCTCTGCCAGTACATACAGATCTACTTCATGAATTTTAAAAATTGTACAGTTGTAAGGATTACTCTTATTTATCCATTTCTCTTGAGATGAATGTTTAGGCTGTTAATCTTGGTAATTATAAATGACACTGCAATGAATGTCTTTGAACATAAATTTGTGTGCAGGTGCAAAATATGCCTGGATTCCGAAATTGCTAACTAGAGTATGCACATTTTTACACATAATTGCCAAACTACCTCAGTTGACTTTCTCATGAGTAATATATGAGAGCTGCCCTTTCTCCACAAATTTTGAAGTACTGGGTACTAATAATCTTTTATTCTTTGCCATCCTGATAGGTTTTTTAATAATATTGTTATTTTAATTTACATGTCTTTGATCAGTAAAGCATAATGACTTTTCATGTCTATTCCCATTCCCATTTCTTCTTTGGCATTACAACTGGGCCTTTGCTGATTTTTTTTCATTTGAGCAAGTACTTTCTTTTTATTTCATTAAGTTTGGTACAAACATGTCATATGCGTTGCAAATATTTTTCCCCAAAATATTATTTGACTTGCAACATTATTTGTGGTATTTTTACAGAACTTGGTCTTTTTAAAATGTGGTCTAAGCTTTTCATTGTTTTTCTTCTAATGGTTTTTGCCTTCCATGTCACATCTGATTATTTTTTTAACAAGAGCCACAGAAATAGATTTTAAGATTATTAACCCAAAGCTTAGAAAGAACACGTTCTCTTTTCATAGCTAATCAGACATCTGCAACGGGGACAAAATTGTCCCTCCCCACCCCCAACTTTAATCAAAATGTTTCTCTCTATATTCTTGGCAAAAACTACCTCCTAATTGAGACTTCTGCCTAGTCAATGAATGCTTCTGTGTATTTGGTCTCACAATACCCAGGGGCTAATGGGACCATGTGCTTTCTCTAACAAACACGAGTAAGATGGCTTATTATGGGCTTTTTTGCCCTTTTGTTAAATATAACATTTTCCACATGCAGAACACATAAAACGGTAGCTGTGCAGTTTCCTAGGTTTGAATGGATTTCAGTTCATTCTGTTTATAAAACAGATCTGAAATAAAGTAATCCCATCCCAAATATTTTTTCATCCTAAATTTGTTTGTTTATTTTAATAAGCCTTTTAGGTAAGATGTTTTTGTCTTACAAGGGTTAGAAACCACTACTGGTCCATTTAATGAGGGGACTTCCACAGTATTTTAGTACTGTAAGTTGATCCTCCTTTAAACTTAAAAGCTGACACACAAGAACTTCAGTAGGCGATTTTGCTGAGGCGATTTTCTTAATGATTAACAAGTCAACTTTAAAAAAATGTTGTCATCTACTCAGAGAGTAAAGCCATCTCAGTCTTGTTTCTTTCCCAATGTGGTCCAGGTATTTGGGAGGTAAATTTTGAAGTCAGTAAGTGTCCAAAGGAAAACCGAATAGAGTATCCAGACTTTAATTACTGCAAAAAAGTTAACAAAATCTTTTAGATTGCAATAAATTGTGAAGTTTTTAACATACCAAAATGTTACAGGGCAGGGAGAGGAGCACACCAGAACCCCCAAACCTGCCTGTTCTAAATAGGTTCTGCCATCCGCCGCATCAAAACAAAACATGTAAGACTTTTAGTGAAAAGAAACTTTAATATAATTAGTGTATAATACAGAAAAGACAAAGAATATAGTTTCTAAACTAAGCACCCAAAGTTACCCATCACCTTGTGAGCAAAAGACCTCCCAAATGGGATTGGCCCAAAGCAAGGCCGGAAAGCCTGCCACAAGTCTAAAACACCTTTTGGCAGAGACCCATAGAAAAGGGTCAGAAACAGCCAGACAGTTCTGGGAGGAAAAGAACAAAATCAAAGTCCAGATCAACGTTGCCACTGTCACCTCCCCACGGGTCTCTCACCCACATCTGTTTCAATCAGTCCAGGCCAGTGCAGCTTCTTTACAAGTCTCTCTGCTCCTTGTGCCTCTCGTGGCTCTCCATCCTGCTTCCTTCCTTCTTCCTCTTTTTCTCTCTCTTTTTCCAGCTTCTTATCTCTCCTGCTCAGCTCCACCCTCCCTTGGGTGGGGCAGGGAACCTGGGGCACTCCCCTTTCCTGAGGACCACCCTCTTACAAAAACAGGACACTTCATTCCTGTTGTAGAAACAGAATCAGGAAAAAATATTCTCCCTTTAAAATTTTTCTTTGTTATCTGAAGCAACTGGTGATGAAATTGTCATGTAAAATCAATAACTGGTTAGAATTTATAAAAGAGGAAATAATCTCATTCACAATAGTAATAAAATCCACAAAAATATAGCACCAGTCAAGAAATGAGTATGAAGACCTCATAAAGAAAATTATAAAACTCTTGTGGGACAAATAATAATACTTTCATAAATGGAGGTATTTAAATAGGGAAATTCAACATTACAATAGTCTTAGTTCTCTATAAATTGATCTAGAAATTTAATGCACAAAAAAACCAAGATTCTGTAACAAGGTGGTCCCCAGGAAAAAGGGTGTGTCCCAGGTTCCCTGTCCCACCCAAGGTAGGGTGGAACTGAGCAGGATATAAGAAGCTTGAGAAGAGAGGAGACACACAAAGGACACACACAGAGGAGACAGAACACAGAAGACAGGAGGAGACGGAAGAAGGATGGAGAGCCAGAAGAGGCCCAAGGAGCAGAGACTTGTAAAGAAGCTGCACTGCACTGGCCTGGACTGATAGAAATAGACGTGGGTGAGAGACCCGTGGGGAAGTTAACGATGGCTGTGTTGATTTTGGTTTTGATTTTGTTCTGTTCCTCTCAGAATTGTCTGACTATTTCTGACCCTTTTGGATGGGTCCCTACTGAAAAGTATTTTGGTTCCTCCCAGAATTGTCTGGCTGTTTCTGACCCTTATGTGTGGGTCCCTGCCATTAGCCGTTCTAGACTTGTGGCAGGCTTTTGAGACTTGCTTTGGGACAATCCCGTTTGGGTGGACTTTTACCCACGAGGAGTTGGATAACACTGGGTGCTTGACTTAGAAAATATGTTCTTTTTCTTCTCTGTCTTTTCTAGTTGTATTAAAGTCTGTTTCCACAAAAGATCCTATATGTTTTGTATTGATGCGGCGGATGGCAGAACCCATTTAGAACAGGGCAGGTCTGGGGTTTCTGGGGTGCCCCTCTCCCTGCCCTGTAACAATTCTAGAGATTCTCTGTAGGAAGAGATGGGGAACGTGGCAACCTTATCATAAAATACATTACATTCTGGAAAAGAAGGGTAGGAATTAACCTTACCTGATAATAAAGTGTATTTAAAGCCACAACAATGAAAAGTGTGATACAATAATTAAAAGAAAGTTCAATGGAACACAATGGCATATAGAAAGAGACTCAAATATAAAGGAGAATATAGTACTATACGATAAAGGTGGCATCCATTCATTTATTCAACAAGTATTAGGTTGTCGGAAAAGTCTTAACATATTTTTTCTATGCAAAAATGCATCATGACTTTTCCTACAACCCAATAGTTACTGGGCTATATCTGCTGTAGACATGCAACAGTCGAATGTCTGCTTTAAGGAGAGCTTACATTCTCAAAGAAGCAAATAAACAATAAATACCGAAAAAGGCTAGAGCAAGGGGTATGGAGAAAGTCCACAAATATATAGTGCATCAGATCAGTGCTATTGAGAACACTCAGGCAGGAAGGAGAGCTAGGAGTTGGATGGATTACGATTTTAAATAAAGCAGCTATCTCTGAGAAAGTGACACCAGCACAGATCAGGAGGGAAGGCATGAGCTGTGTAAATATCTGGAGGAAGGAGCAGGGCAAACAGAGCAGAGTTTCTCAACCTGGACAATACTGACAGTTTGGGCCAGATAATTCTTTGCTGTAGGGGAGGCTGTGTTGTGTATTTTAGGATGTCTAGCAGCGTCTCTGATCTCTACCTGCTGGATGCCAGTACACCCTCCCCTCAGTTGTGAGGAGCAAAAATGTCTTCGAGCATTGTGAAATGTTGCTTGGGGAGGAAAATGGTCCCCAACTTAGAACCTCTGAATTGGAGATAACAATGAAGGCAAATGTACTGAGTGGTGAGGAAAGCCCCGAACGTTAAAGGAACAGCAGGGGTGCCACTGTGACTAGAATGGAGTGATCAAGGGTCAAGGATCAGGGTGAAAGGGGGAACTCCGAGAATATGAGATGATGTAGACAGGACAGGGCACACAGACCTTGTAAGACATTGTGGTGACTTTATCTTTTATGCAGCACGAGATGAAAAACCACTGGAGGATTTAAAGCAGAAACAAATTGATCTGTGTTATCCTATCACTCGGTCTGCTGTGTTGAGACTATTTTATAGGGGTGCAGGGGGAGATGCAAGGAGATCAGTTATTTCAATAAGCCAGAGAAGAGGTGACAGTGACTTCAAACAAGCTTGGACCACAGCGGTAGTGAGCAACACAGGATATATTTTGATAGTAGATTCAATAGGATTCACCAACAGTTATTAATAAAACGGAACTCCAGAATGACTCCCCAGATTTTTGCCTAGGCAAGTGAATGTTAGAGGTGCCATTTGCTGATATGGGGAAAGCTTCAGGGGGTACAGTTTTTAAATTTATTTATGCATACAAGAACTGGGGTGTAGGCCAGAGGTGCAAGGTGTGGGAGGGGAGGGGTTGAGAGGATTCACCAGAGACAGAGTGGGGAGCAGAACAGGTGAATTGACTGAAATACACTGCTGGGGGGGGCAGCAGCGAGACAGGAGAGGTCTGCTGCACCATGTGGGTCAGCTCCCTGGCCAGAGATTGAACTGCAGTGGCTGCCAGTAGCTTGATAGCTGCTGACACTTTAACTCCTGCGCCACCGGGGAGGCCCCAGGACCTTGCAGATTTTGAGGGATTAGGAGTTGGGTTTTGCACGTTGATTTGAGTGACCTTTGAGACATCAAAGTGGAGGGGATGCACTCAGTTGGCTATATGGCCCTGAATTTCATAGGAGCAGATGGGGCTGGAGATAGAAATTTGGGGTCATTAGCATATGGGTGGTATTTAAAGACATACACTCAGCGGGTGGGGGTGGTGAGGGGTAGGGGGAGGTAAGGGCACAAAATGGAGTAGAAAAGGACACAAGGGACCACGGAGATGGATCACGGGTGAATTGGTGGTGGGCTACCCAAGGGGAATACAAAATGTAAAAGACATAAATAACAATAAAAACATATAAAAAATACTCAGATGAAGGAAAGAAGGAGAGACATGAGATAACTTCAATTCATGTATCATGTGACCTTGTTAAAGAGGTGAATATAAAAGAAACCACCTTCGGGGGAAAAATCTTATTTCTAAAAATGAAGAGCAAGCTATAGCAAATTAGGAAAGAAGAAGAATCATATTTGAAATCAACTAGTAATGACCTGGACACCACAACATATTGCTGAGGACCTGAAGTCACCAGGAAATGCTTCAAGTTCATGATGTCCAGAGACACATCTGTATAGGGGGAAATGCAATATACTGGAGGATTATGCGTGAGTTACAAACTACTGGGATAATAGTTAGCTCCTGATCCCCTTTGAAATAATCACCTGATAAGAGAATGTCAGTTCATATCAGTATTCTCCATGATCAAAGGTTAGCATTTTTAAAGATCATATTTGAGATTTAAAAACATTTGTTTTTACTGGTTATTAGTCTTGTTTGTAGTTTGTGAAACATTTATAGATAAACTATCAATAATAAAATTTATTGTATAACGCTAAAAAAATTAAAAAATAAAATAAAGACATACAGTTTTAGTGCAGGAATTTATCCTCCAGAAATACGTGATATATGTAATACCATATTATATGGATGCTTGTTATAAAGTTGTGTATAATGGTAAAATTGAACGCATCCTCATATCTATGACAAGGTATGACATTTTAAAAAATATATAGATCATCCATAGAGTGTCGTGTGCTATACAATTAAAAGAGAAGGAAGCAGCACTGTGAGTGCTGACACAGGAAGTTACTCAGATTTTTAGGTAGGAAAAGCAAGTTGCGTATCACACAAAAAAGCATGATCCTATTTTTTATAAGACAGGGAAGGGGGATTAAAAGTTCATGATCTGGGTCTCCCTGGTGGTGCAAGGGGTTAAGTCTCAGCACTGTGAAGCGATCCAGAGCCACGGCAGCAGGAGTTCGATCCCCGGCCAGGGAGCTTCCCACTTGGCACAGCACACCTCTCCTGCCTCGCCCACTGCTCCCCCCAGCAGTGTATTTCAGTCAATCCACTCTGTCTCTGGGGAATCCTCTCACCGCCCCCCACCCCTCTGGCCTACACCCCAGCTCTTGTATGCATAAACAAATAAATAAACAAATAAATAAATAAATAGTTTTTAAAAATAAAAAAGTAAAAGTTCACTGATCAGTGGGTAGTTACCTACAGGTAGTGGGAATGGGGCAGGAGAGGGGACAGAAAGCTTTTAATTTTTCCTTTATACAGTTCTGAATGACTTAAAATATCTACAACAGACATTCATTTTTTAAAATAATGTTTAAATAAAATGTGCTTAGAAAATTCAGACAAAAACTTAAATATAGGCCATTTTTTTGGATGGCAAGACACACTTTCAAAATATGTCAACTCCAGGTGGTGATAAGGTAAACAGACATAATTCTTGCCCTTGTGGAGCCTGTAGCCAGAGACACTGCTCACATAATGACAGCAGGATGAATTAATTACAAACTGAGCTAAGGACTCTCAGCCTAGATGGGGGAAGGAAAAGAATGCTTAATCCAATATCTAAAAAGTGAGTAAAAGTTAAGTAGGCAGGAAGGGACAGGAAGCAAGAAGAGAAAAGCAAGCAATGTTGGAAAAATCCAAAATGTCTTTTGTAAAACTTGTGCCTTAATTCTGATCTTAGAACCAACTGCGCAATTGAGTCTGCCCTCGCTTGCACATTTCGGGACAGCAAAGCAGAAACTTCCCCACAGAACTCTGTTCTTTCCTCTGTATCATCACAGACTCAGGGTGTGGATTGCAGCCAGGACTGCCGGGTAGCTGGTGGACACCTCAGGAACCATAGATGTGTGGCTCAATAACTGAATCCTCCCTTTCTGGGGAGAAGTGAGTTTTATGGGGCCAAAGCCAGAGGGTGAGGCTTCTACCAAAGGCAGCATAGGCCGCCGAGAACCTGAAGAGCAAGTCAAAGTCCTTAGAGAAAGTTCAAGTCTGGTCACCAGGATGACCAGGTACAAGTTCAAATCTGGAGTCAAGATTGGGCAAGAAGGAAGATCCAGATCCAGACCGAACCAAGAATTTGCTGCTCTTTTTCCTCTCAACTGGCCCGCCCCCACCCGTCTAAGCTACCAAATACCCTCCTCACAGCTCCCTTGCTTTGGACTCAATTCCTGATCTTGGCCTTCCTGCTAGAACCTTGGTTCTTCTCCACACAGTAAGTGGCTCTCAGCCTCAGGCTGCTGAAAACTCCTGAGACAAACCAGTCCCTGATACCTGATACCCAGAATTCAAGCCTGGGCCCAACACTCCCACCCCATTTGTCTTACTCCCTTAGGTGGGGGAGACCAGGCCTCAGATAGCAGGCATTAGGGTCCAACCCCTGGCAAGACCTGGTGGAGCAGTCTTACTTTCCAGTGTTGCTCTCTGGGCAATCCTTGCAATACTTAGCAGGCGGATTTCACAGTGCAAATACCCAGACTGACATTCTGGATTAGCAATCAACCACTTGTGAATTTACATAGAGCACTTCTAACCCTAGACTTGAACACTCCTGGGGAAGCTAGCAAAGTTTCTGATTCCTCCAATTTGAGAAACAGACCCTAAGTCCTTTCAGAAGCAGATTCTAGGCCCTGGGAGGCCCTGCTCACACAGTCAGCTGGCTTGTCTCTTTATCGCATCCTCATGGCAACAGGCAGAGCCCAAATTCTGAAACATAGGCCCCTCTCTGGGAAGACAGCCTCAAGAAGGGTTCCAGGAGGCTCTTTGAGCCTCGTATAAAGAGTGTGCAAGCATATATATGGTGGTGGGGAGGGGTTAATGGCAAGAAGGGAGGGCAGAGTAGCAGAGCAGTTAATAATGCGGACTCTGTTGTGTTTGCATTTCAGCCTAGCCACTTAGTAGAGTGAGACTCTGGGCAAATTAATGAACCTCTCTGAGGCTCAGTTTCCTCATTTGTAAAAGGAGATTTGTAAAATCAGATCATAGTAACACTTATCACTATGTTATGGGGATCAAATGAAATGCTACCACCGAAGACTTAACACAACGTCCAACATAGGAAACTCTCAGAAAATATTATCTGTTTCTAGCGGAGAGAGTGAGGCTAAGGAGGTTCCAACAGGGAGGAATAAAAGAGAGGCAAAAAAGACTCGGATAAACTTTGCCTAGTTCCCACTTTTTTCCTAGGACCAACCTTGATTATTTCATCAGTTGTCTCACCAGAAGCATATTTGCATGTTTTGTACATTTGGGACTGGATTTCCAGTCTTAGCTCTGTCCATATCCACTTGTATGACCTTGGACATGTGTCCTAGTCTTTGTATGCCTCAGTTTCTCCAAATGTAAAACTAGGTGGTTATGGTAGAGAAATGTTCAGGGCATTCTTATTCTAATATTCTGGCTGTCTCTTTCATATTTGTCTTTTTCTTTGGTAGTGTTATGGGCTGAATTGTGTCCCCCAAAAAAGATATGTGGAATTCCTAACCCCTGGTGCCTGTGAATGTGACCTTGTTTGGAAATAACCACAGGGGTAATCTAGGCAAGATGGGGTTACTAAGGTGGAGCCCTAACCCAAGTTTAACTGGTATCTTTATAAGAACAGGAGACATGCAGAAATACGCCAACACTTAACTTTGGGAAAATAAGTCAACAGTCACATAAAATAAGTAACTCATAATCAACTCATAATCATGCCATTAGAGACAATTGTCTTAAGCATCAAATAAAGTTCACATCCAGATCCATGTGACCCAAAACACTTTACAAAATCATCAAATAACTTGCTATATCTTTGAAGCTATGTATGTCTGTACCATGAATTAATATCTCTACCCTGAATATTTGACAAACTAAGAAAATGACCTTAAGCAAATTCTTTAGTCATATTTCTCTGACTTCCTCAGTATTTGATAGTAATTTAAAGTAAGTTGATAGTAATTATGAAATATTCCTAATTAACACATAGTGGCTTGCAAATTTTTACTTTCTACATTTTACTCATAAAAGAAACTTTCTAATTCACTTTAGTGAACTTTGCTTTAAAACAGTAGTGTGCCTATGAAATCACACTGCTGAATTTAGGATTCTGGGCTGCAAGTAGGTTAAGTATAGTGCATTTAACCCTTCCTCACAATATGGAACCTACTGCACGGTGTATGCAAGGCAGTCAGTCCATAGTTTTTTTCTGAAATAGTATCAAGAGCAGCCACAAACTTCAGCCTCAGGGAAACCATCACATTTAGAATGCCTTGAAATTTAAGCAGTTTCCAGTGAAATGCTTTAATGCATGCTTTGGTTTCATAAGAGAAAAAGGCAGAAACATACAGGGGGAAGACACCCAGGGGATGGCGGGAGGCACCAAGCGATGCCTCTAGGAGCCCAGGACACCAGTGAGCGTGAGCCAACCACGGAAGTAGGAGAGAGGGAAGGAAGGATTCTGCCCTACACATTTCAGAAGGCGCGGTCCCACTGACACCTTGACTTCAGACTCCCAGCCTCTAAGACTGTAGGACAATAATTGTGCTACGGAGCCGGTTTTTGATACTTTATAATGGTAGCCTAGGAAAGGAATTCAGAAAGTATCCCCCAAATCATGTCCATCTTATGCTCTTAAACAGCTGTCTCCAAGGGTCTTGCCTGCTTTCACAGCTCCATTTCTAATTAAAGCAAGCTCAAGCAGTGCATTCTAAATTCCTAATTTTGTAATTCCATTAAATGATAAAAATGAATGCATGATATAGCAGACATTCAGAAAATGTAAATTGCTAGAAAATTGTTAGAGCAACAGCCACACTAATTAACAGGTCTTAAGAAAGGCCATGCATGTTGATCAACTAATTAGAATCAGACAATCAAAAGAATAAAGAATGCTTCCGTGGGGATATAAAATAAATAAATAACTACGATATTTTCATTAGCTACCTGGCAATGTTCCTTGAACCTATTTGAGTGTTAGAAATGGATGTATAAATGAAATGGTTTTCTAGTTTATATTTGATATTTAGGAGAGACTTAGACCATTAGAGAAAATTATTTTAAAATGTATCTTCTGCTTGGAAAAAAAATGCTATGATGCTGGAGTGCTGTGTGAAGAAAATGAGTGGTAACTCATTTCAAGCCTTGACGAAAAAAGTCTTAGAGATTCATTTCCATATTCTTATGAGACCTGAAAAACTCTCCAAAGTTCTAATGGTTTGATTAAAAAATGCACTTTGAATACAACCACCTTGAATTTTGTAAACAATGTGAGCTTGATGTTTAATTTATTTTTTTCCATAGGGATCACCAGCAGCTCCAGCAATATTTATTAAACAATTTTTCCTTTCTGCACTGGCTATATATCCAGTTTCCATTTATGAGTGGGTCTGCTTCTGGGTTCTCTGTATTGTTCCACTGGTCTTTTTATTTTTCTCTGCACTGCCTTAATTACTATAGCTTGTAAGAAGTGTTGACATCTGGTAGGGTATATCGTGCTGCTTTAATATTGTTTGGTTATTCTTGGTCTTATTTAGAATGTTAATTGGAATTGCATTAAATCTCTAAATGAATTTAGGGAGACTTGACATCATTACATTAAATTTTCCTAGACATGAACATATTTTATTCCTCCTTTAACAGGTTTTCCATAATATCATTCAATAAAGATTTAGAATATTTTGCATATAGATCTTAACATATCTCTTGTTAAATTTATTCCTGAGTGCCTTCTACATTTGGTTACTAGTTCACTATTGTTTTTTTAAATATTCCTCGTATCCTCAAACATTGCTAGCTATAGCCAGTTTCAATAGCTAACAGATTGTATTTTCCATGTAGACAATTATGTGATCTGCTAGTAAAAGCCTTTGGTTCACTTTTTTGATCCTCACTTTTTAATCTTTTTCTTACTACTCTAATAGGGACCTACTGTACAAGACTGAATAGCAGTGTTACTTTTGATCCTTTATCGTTGTGACAATTTAATACATTTTTCCATTGCTAAAACACTCACATAATGGAGATAGATGCAAGTTGACCATAATGTATTTTTATACATTATTGCTTCTGACTGTTAATACTTTATTTTGAGGTTTTTTGCATGTATTCATAAGTGAAGTTAACCTATAATTTTCTCATTTCATAATATCTTCGCCTTGTTTGGTATCAAGATTATACTAGCCTTATTAAATAAGTTGGAGGGGATTTACGGCAACCGCTTATATAATATTATCTGTTCCTTGAGTGTTTGTGGGAGCTCACCTGTGCAATCAGCCACCTGGAAGGTGTGTGGTGAGCTGCAATATTTCTTGTTGGATTTTAACCACTACTTCAATTTCATTAATAATCATAAAGATGCTCAATTTTCCCATTTATTTTAGAGTCAGTTTTGGTAAACTGTAGTTTTTTTTATGAAATTATCCATTTCATTTTAGTGTTCAAATTTATTGGGATAAAGATGTTTGTAAAGCTCTCTTACTGTTTCAATATCCTATCTACTGTATCAGTTACTTTATACCTATTCTCATTGTTATTATTTATTTATGCCTTCTCTCTTTTTCTCCAGAGAATTGTCTGTTTTATACATCTTCTTCAAACAATCAGATATTCACTGTATTTTTTCCTCAGTTATGAAAGCATTTACTCTTTAAAAGACTACATCACAGTTCATTCTCTAACCAACAATGTTTAATAGAAAGAACAAAGTTACCTGAGAAGAAATACAAAGATAAATTGGCAAAACAGTACAAAAATAGTCCTTAGACTCTGGAAAGTTACTAGGGCAGGGGGTGGGGTGCAATGGGATACGTGTTGGCCCTGGGGCTCTGGTGGAGGGCAAGGGAAGCATGTGCAATGCATATACGGAGGTGTGAAGTTGGACTCCCCAAATTAAGTAATTATGTGAATTGGAAAAATCAATAAAATTTGAGGTCACTAGAGTGGGCCTTAATTGGATTTCAGTGGTGTTCTTTAAAAAAAATGTGGACACAGAAGTGGAGACATGGGAAGATCACTATGTGAGTGTGAAAGCAGAGATGCAAGCAACGCAGCCACACACCAAGGAACACCAAAGATTGCCAACAAACTACGGAAGCCAGGAGAGAGGCAAGGAAAAGATCCTCCCTCATCATTCTCACAAGAAACCTGCTCTGCTGACACCTGGATCTGAGACTTCTAGTCCCCACGACTGTGAAAGGAAATGTCAGCAGGGGGTACTTTGCCACTACTGCTGTATTCATGATATTCATCAATATTAGTGTTAATATTAATATTACTAGTGCAGTTGGAAAGCATTGATCTTCGCCAACATATTATTAGAACTAGATATCCTTTAAGGGTATTTCTTTACCTACGTAATTCAGAATTCTTTAATAACTTTATCCAATGATAGAAGACAACAAATTGTTGGAAATATTTGTAATTCATTCCTACATTCAATAAATATTCATTGGACACTTATTACATGGCACATACTGGGAATATAACAAGGAACAAAATAGACAAGCTCCTCCCCTCTTGGAGTTTACATGTTAATTGCAGGGGACAGATGTGAAACAAGTGTGTAGGGAGGAATATTAAATACAGAGCACAGTGAGAAAGTGTAAGAGAGTGTTCATAGAACCGCAGAGAGATCATCTTTAAGCTGAAAATTGAAAGAGGAGAAGGATCTCCATGTGAAGACAAAGGAAGATTGCTGCAGGCAGCAGGAATTGCGTGTGCAACAATTTTGGCCTCTTTGAAGAACAGAAAGGACATCAGAGCTTGCTAACGCCCTGGATATGTGTGGGAAATGGAGAGGAAGCCGCAGATGACTAACTTGGAAATTTGGCGAAGAGTTTAGCTACTTACTGTGGCGAGGAGGACTCTAAGACCACAGATAGGGTCAGGGTGGGAATCAAGAGTTCAATCTTGGACATGCTCAATTAGAAATCGCCAAGTTGCCAATTAAATATAAAGTTTGGAGCTCAGGGAAAAAGTCTGGGCTGGAGATATAAATCTGGGAATCAGTAGCATAGGTGGTGCTTAAAAACATGGGACTGGAAGGAATTCTCAAGGGACTGACTGAGTCTTGGAGTGTTCTGATGTTTAGATTTCCACTTGGTCAAATCAGCATTGTGTTCTGATACTCTCCCTTCCTAATTCTGCTGCCTATTCCCTGTCTGTGTCAGGTCTGCATCATGGTCTGAGGCGTTTCCTGCCCAATCCTTCTTCCTCCCCCGTTATGTTTCACAGGCAATACCTCCAATAAACCTCTTCACTCCTAACTCTGTCTCACTGTTTGCCTCTTAGAGGACCTGAACCGAGACAATTGGTGCCAAGATTGGTCTGAGAAAGCAGAGGTAAGGTGGGGTTTAAGGACTTGATCACTTTACAACCCGAAATAAAATGAGGACTTCATCCCAGGTGGTAAGTAGGCCAGGAATAGTCCCAGTACAAGTGGTGGTCTAACTGCTAAGACTTTTGCTAGTAGTGAATTGCAAGGACCTTCTGGAGAAAAAGAAATGCACTGGCAGGTGCAATGAAAAATAGAGAGGGATAACATGTCATACAAGCATCGTAGAGTTGGTCAGCTCTCATTATGTTGCATTGCCATCCCATGGAGGGCTAATAAAATTGCTGAGGGCAATTAACAATAGAAAAGTAACTGTAATAGCCAGAGAGCTTCTTTGGCAGCTCACAAAGAGGTCCTTTTCTCCTTCAATGAGAGAGCAAAAAGACCTAGAAACCAAACACAGGAATTGATAATTTGAGTCACCAAGCTTCCTAGATGACCAAACACATCTGTGATGCCAAAGTCAGGGCTCTAACTGGCACATGAACAGCAGAATCTGGCATAGAGCTTGGCAGCTTCTAAGTGGGTTCTTCCAAACAGTTTTGGTTCCTCAGGCTGCTCTGAATCCTCAGAGCCTGCAGAAGTAACCCCCCTGCCTGGCTCCATATTAAGGGCGAGCATTCACCTCACCCCTTAACGGAAGACAGTAAAAAGACCTCTCCCCAACAGGACAACAAGAGCTGCCTCCATGTCTCCTGAGGACCAGGCCAGTAACTAGTGTTAAATCAGGGTGTAATGCCATTAGTGCGGGGCTGGGCATGGGAAGAAAGAAAAGGTACTATACCCCAGAGGAGCTGCAAGACCTCACTGATACATTCTGGCTGGACTCAGAGGTCCCATGGACTGGATTTGGAGGGTGTTTGATCCATTGGGCCAGAACGTAAGGCTGAATAAGGGAGAGTTTATAACCTTGGGGCACTGTCTCAGGATACCCTGGCCAGTACCCTAGGGGTTGTGTAAACCTGCTGTCATGGTGACTCGAGAAGCCTGGAGAAAGTGATAACCCACACTATGTGAGGCCACAGTGCCTGAACTGCCACAGCACATGGTGAAGCAGGGAACCAAAAGGCCCAGGTGGTGAGCGTGCCGGAAGGGCAATAGTACCTGACACCAGAGGCCCCTCCAGAGAATTATGTTGCCCGGGAAGGCTCAGAAGACACACCATTCACCAAAAGCTGTGAGGAATGTGCTGGTGAGCAGGGTGCCAGCATCTCCAAGAAGTTCTGTGATGACTCTTCTCTGTAGCCCAGGGCAGGAGGTGGTAGGAGAAGCTACCAGAGCTGGGCCTAAATAGAGGCCAAAGTAGGATCAACCAGGGACTTCAACTGCCAGAAGCCATGAGACTACAGCAATCATAATGACCCACAAAGCAGAGGCCAACAGAGTAGTCTTGAGCCTTAGGAGGTCAAGACGGCTAATAGGACCTGGGGTACCTCAGGGCAGAGAGATGACCACTCAGTGAGGATATTGTTCAACATTATGTATGTATATTTTAAAGTAGCAATAGAAAAGAGGTCAAGGGTCAGCTCTAGTAAAATTTCATGATCCTTTGCCCAGTCCCTGGCCTGGGTCAGTTTTCAGACCCAGAACCCATCGACTGAAGAGGTGGCCAAGTCCCCAGGAGGAAAAGCCCTCAATTACCTTAGCAATTACATATCCCAGTGATAGTTTCAGTCATTTCCTGAAGGGACCTGTGGTTATTTACTTGGGTGACTCTATTCTGGGGAAGGGGCTGTTGCTTAGACACTGATACCCAGGAACCCAGAGTTCCTCTCTAGTAAGGGCTTCCAGGTAGTAAATAGGGAGGTAGAACACACGTTTGGATAAAAGATAGTGTGTAAATGTAGGCGCACTCTCCAGGACACGGGCCTGAACACCCTGGCGCGGTGGCCCCTGAAAGATGGTGTGGACACACCACTGCAGTGGGTCCTAGAAGCATGGAAGACATGTTGGTTCACACTGTTGGGTAGCGACGACGCCGGAGTTGCCATGACAACGGTGGACTAGAAGTGCTCAGAGTGGAGCCTGCTGAGTGGATACTTCATGGGAGGCCAGAAGCTCCACTGGAGGATGAGGTTGCACAGGAGGGCTCAGAGAAGACTGTTCAGCAAGGCCAAGAAGAATGTGTTCATGCATGAGAGGGGCAACAGCATCACTGAGAAGTTCATGTGCAGGCCACAGGTAGGCCAGGGTGGACAGTAGGAGGGGCAATGTCACAGCTGGGCTCAGCACCAGCAATGCAGGTGATAGGACCTCCTCCACCCTGGAGGGATCAACAATTCATTGTCATAGAAATGGACATTTGTTATGGGTATGGTTTTTCCTTTCCTGCCCACAGAAATCTTAGCCAGCACCACTATCCACGGACTCAAGGAGTGCCTGACTTAAAGCATGGAACCTGACACAGCAGAGTATCTGACCAGGGCACTTATTTCACAGTAAGGGACATATGGGAGTGTGCCCGTGACCACAGCATTCCCTCGGCAGGTCACACTCCACACCACTCAGAAGTAGCCCACCTGATAAAGTGATGGAATGGCCTTGGTGCTGCAGCCCAAGCCCCAGCTCAGAAGCAATACTTTGCAAGGATGTGGTACCATCCTCCAGGATCTGTCAATGCTAAATCAGTGATCTCTACATGGCAACATCTCCCCAAGAGGAAAAATACGTGGGTGCAGGAATCAAGGGGTGTATCCACAGGGGGCACACTCTTGCCAGGAGAATAGCAAGAGTTCCACTGAACTATAAACTATAACTTCCACCAGAGCACTGTGGAGACCAGAGGGATGGGAGAAGGCCTGAGAAATACTCTATTATAAGGTTCCTACATGATACATGAAGCAATGTAGTGCTATTTGAAGATATGTTAGTTAAAAATGTGTATTATTTACTCTAGGGCAGCCACTATAATTGATATACAAAGAGTAAATAAAATGGAATCTTATAAAAAGCTCAATGAAAACTGGAGTAGACAGAGAATGAGGGTGGGGAGGAAACAAAAAACAAATAGAAAACAGTCACAGGGCCTCTCTGGTGGCGCAGCGGTTGAGCACTGTGCTGTGGAGCTGTCGGCAGCTCGCGATGCGAGTTCGATGCCCAGCCGGGGAGAGTCCCACATGGTGCGGCGGACCTCTCCTGCCTCGCCCGCTGCTCCCCTCAGCAGTGTTTTTCTGATCTGCTTGTTCTGCTCCCCGCTCTGTCTCTGTTGAGCCCTCTCACCACCCCACGCCTCTGGCCTATACCCCAGCTTGTATAAATAATAAATAAATCTTTAAAAAAAAAAAGAAAACAGTCACAAAGATGGTAGATATTAATCTATTATATTTTATTTTTTAAAAGATTTATTTATTTATGCATACAAGAGTTGGGGTGTAGGCCAGAGGTGTGGGGGGAGGAGTGAGAGGATTCACCAGAGTGGGGAGCAGAACAGGCGGATCCACTCAAATACAGAGCTGAGGGGAGCAACGGGCGAGGCAGGAGAGGTGTGCTGTACCATGTGGGAAGCTCCCTGGCCGGGGATCAAACTCATGATGCAGTGGCTGCTGATAGCTTCATAGTGCTGAGACTTAACCCCTTGAGCCATCAGGGAGGCCCTTAATCTACTGTATTTTAAAAGCTGATTTAACTGTGATTGGTCTAAATGCACCAATTAAAATGAGTTGAAATGGATTAAAAAAAAAAGCAAGACCCAGCTCTATGTTGTGTATAAGAAACTCATTTTAAATATAAAGGCAGGTAGGTTAAAATAAAAAAATAGATATAAATATACCAGGAAAACACTAGCCAAAAGAAAGCTGGAGTAGCTACTTTTCTATCAAACAAAGTAAGCTTCAGAACAGGGAATACTGTCAGTAAGAAGAAGGAGCATTACATAATAATAAAAGGGGTCAATTCTCAAGCAGACAGTACTATATTTTATAGTACTGAACATAACAGTACTGAATATATATGCATCTAACAATAAAACATCAAAATAAGTGAGGCAAAACTTATAGAACAGCACAGAGAAATAGATATACCCACCATTCTCATGGGAGACTTCAGCACCCCTTTGTTAGTCATTGATGGAGACAATCAATATGCCAACAGAGTGGGCAGCAGAAGGAAGGGGATGAGAACTGCCGGTGGCCCCAGACCAGCTGCAGCAGGCAGGCTGTCGTTCTTCCCAATACTCTCTCTTGTGTTTCTCCTCAGGCAGGGAGGACCACAGGAACTTTGAACAGGTTTGGAGAAGTGAATCCATGCAGCACCATGGGTGGACTGTGGCAGGCATAGCGGTGTGTGACTTAGATCTCCCTTCAAGAAAGAATACGCTGTGTGTCCATCTGTGAGGAGTGCAGTTAGCTGACAGACTCCAGTTGCTGCTCCTTCCAAGGTCAGTCGTAGCATTCTGGACAGGCCATGTTTCCTTGGAGGACTCCAGCCAATGACAATGTACAGTGGCAATACAGGGCCTGGAGCATTAGTGCCCAACATCGGACTCTCCTAACAGGCAGTTTTGCCTACAGAACTCCCCACTGAGTTGCTCAACACTGTCATATTGGCCTCACAGTCTAAGGCAACTCCCCTTCCTCTCCCCGCCCTTACTTGGGTGTCAGATCCATATTATGGTCTACAAGCTTTCCCTGACCAGTCTTGCTCCCTGCCCTTTTATCTTTTACAGGCATTATCCCCAATCAACATCTTGCATCCCTAACTCCATATTAGCATCTGCTTCTTGGAGGACCCAAATTGACACAATTAGCCACTCACCACTGCCATCCACTTTGGAGAAATTCTGCAGAAGACACTTAATCAAGCATTTCAAGAGTCTCTTCATTATGATCAAAATGTTTTCAGCTAGTTTCTCAGTTGACTTCATGGCTATGTAATTCAAACAATGAAAACCAGTAAATGCCAGTAAAAACTCACAATCCTCATCCAGACATATATACTGCAGTCAGTTTTTTGCAATCGCTGCATTCTGTTTCTCTTGCATGGTACAAAATTGATGAAGCTTGTCATAAAAGCATAAATTTGGGTTGTTGAGTCAATCCTAGCCATGCTTATGATCATTCAGATTGAAGGATCACCCATACCCCATAAGACACAGATTTTTCTTTAAATTCAGTTAAATGACAACTTTTCCTTATGATAGTCAATGACTTTCTTGAGCAAAAGTAATTATCATTACTGCCCATTTCTTCATAAAGCTGAGAACAAAATCCTTAACATAACTTACAATTCAGTGCTAATATTAAGTGCTTCTCTGAAATAAATCTTTATGTGAAGAGAGCGTTCACACACTGTGGACAACAGCGAGTAGATACATTAGTCAGGATAGATTTGACTTTATAGCAGTAACAAATAAACTCTGAAGTTTCAGTAACTTAACACAAAGTTTTATTTCTCAATCACACAAGGTCCCATGAGATGGTTCCTGTCCAAGAAACTCTCCTAGACAGGCTTCCCTAAATGATGAACCCAGGGATTGAGGTCTCTTGCATTGTACTGTGTCATTTCCAAGTCCTTTGCTTCCAGCTGCTGCTAACACCAGCTGACCTAGAAGTAAAGGCATACCTTACATTACAACAGTTGGACCTTACCAGTGAGTTAGGTGGGGATGAGGTTAAGTTAGGGTGAGGGCAGGGGCTTAGATGGACTAAAGTCTGTGATGGACTAAATCCCAATAGCTTCAAACCTCTCAGAATATTCCCTCCCCAACCTGCTGTAGCTGAAACCTTGTCTGCCTGCTAAACCCTCTGAAGTGCAGGCAGTTTATTTTTTCATCTCCTCACAGCTAAGTACCTAGGAGTGCCAAGAGGTGGAGTTGGAGCTCTCCCCAAGGCCACTTTCAGATGTCTACTCCTCCCCACTCTTGAGAAACCTCTGGTTCTCACTTGGCTCACATGCAAAGGATGTGCTCTACCAGTGAGGTATTCCCCCATGGTCCCTGGCTCCCGAGATCCCATTATTTCACCCTCTCCCAATCCTGGTGGTAGTTTTCTGTTACCCCCTGGTCACTGCCCCCCTTGATGAAGCTACAGTTCTTGACCCACTGTCTGTCCCCTTTGTCCCAACTTTTCCCATCACTCGCAGCAGTTTCAATATTCACATGGCCAACCACCCAGCACCCTGGCTTCTTGCTTCCTTCACCTGCCCATTGCCCATGATCACCGCCATTTAGGAAACACTTCACAACCCAGAGTACCAGTGTGGGGCCTTGTATCTTGAAGGTCCATGTACAGCAATGCATCCTTTTCAACTACAAACCACCACATGACTTCCAGAAGCTGACAGACCTCTAGTACAGGAAGTAGGTAAAAGCATGTATCATTTCTATTGATAATTAGGCATGTGCTTCATTCTTTTCTGTTTTGTCCACTGTTAAACTCAGCTTGGGTCAATGATTACAAATGGAATTTTAAAGTTTAGCTGTGGATGGAGATAAACTCCAACAACACAGAAAAACCCATATGTACAAGGTTATTAATTTCAACATTGTTTATAATTGCAAATTATTGGAAACTATCTAAATATCCATACCTAAGCTATGGTAAACTATGGTATACATACATAGAACACAAGGTAGCTATAAAAAATAAAAGAGTGAGAAAAATCTCTATGAACTGAGTTAGTCACTCCAAGGATTCAATATACAGTAAAAAAAAAAAAAGCAAAGTACCAAAGATATATCTAAAGAATGTTATGTTTTATGTAATAATAGATTTTCATACAAAAGATTTATAGACATCATATAAACATTTCATACAAAACAAATGAATATTAGTAGCAGCTTTATTCATAACAACCAAAATCCAGAATCAGCCCAAATTTTCACCAGCAGATGACTCGATAAACAAGTTATGGTATATCCACACAATGGAATACTACTCCACAATAAAAAGGGAGAAACTGTAGATGAGCACAACATAGATGAATTTCAAAGGCACCACGCTGAGCAAAGGAAGTCAAAAGGTTACATGCTTCCATTTACATGATGTTCTCAAAAGACAAAACTATAGGGACAGAGAAAACATCAGTAGTTACCCAGGGCTGGGGCGTAGGGGGGAGGGGAGAGTAAGGCCTAATTTTACTGTATATAAATTGCTAAAAAGGATGGATGTTAAGTTTGTGATTAAAATGTGATGAGTTTAGTCCCAGGCTTTCAGCTAGGTATCAGAGATATATCATTCTATCACCTGGACCATCTCTTAGTGTTGTAAAAATGCCAGTCTAAAAGAAACTATAAGTATGATGTGACTACCATGAAAAGCCATTGAAATTCAGATTATCATGGCCTGGTAATGGGAGTCAATTAAATTCCATCATGTGATATGTTTTCTTAGTATAGTTCCTGATGTAGGCTAAGTATTCAATAAATATTTGTGGGATCAATGAATGAGCAGATTAGTGAATGAATGAAAAGGCTCACACATTTTGATAAGAGAACTTCCTGTTCAAATATCATCAATTTTGAAGCAGAATGGAAGGAGATTCAAACATTGCCTAAAGTTCAACACAACATGCCAAGGGATGAAAATGTCAAAGCTGTGGGGGCCATATTCTGTATGTTTAATTGCAAAGGATGGAGCTGCCAGAGTTACTGTTGACCCACTTGTCAAAACAGCTGCTAAAGACATGGTAAATGACGACTGGGGACAAAGCAAGTGTCTCTATCAAGAACCACAGTATCACAGTTCACAGTTCTGACAAGGCTCATATTATTCATTGAATTCACCAATCTTGTGAATTTAGCTCATATTTTCATATTTACCATAGATGACCTACATAAATAATTTTATGAGGACATCATCATGTCCTGCTAATCTTTTCCAACTTATACAACAGAAGAAGAAACTGTCTTCCTCCTTCCTTCTGTCATTACTTTCTTTTTCCCATCCTTCCTTCCCTCTGCCTTTCATTCATCTCACTAATAATTACTGATCGCTACCTGCGTGCCAGCCAGAGTTCCAGGCACACTGGAACAGATGCAAAACAAGAGACAAGAACCCTTCCCTCATGGATTTTACATTCTGGTAGGTGGATACAGACATTAAACCAAGAAAAGAAAGATAGCAGGTACGGATAAATGATGTCCAGAGAATAGCAATGAAGCTCTGTAAATTGGGTGGTCGGGCAAGCCCTCTGAGAGGAATTAACATTTAAGCTGAGCTCTAAAGGATAAGAAGGAACCAGCTCTGCAAATATCTAAGGAAACAACTTTCTTTAAAGATTTATTTTATTTATTTTTGCATACAAGAGCTGGGGTGTAGGCCAGAGGTGGGGCGGTGGGAGGATTCACCAGAGAGAGTGGGGAGCAGAACAGGTGGATCTACTGAAATACACTTCTAAGGGGGAGCAGCAGGCGAGACAGGAGAGGTCTGCTGCACCATGTGGGTCAGCTCCCTGGCTGGGGATCGAACTCATTACTGGCTGGCTATAGTTTGATAGTGGCTGAGACTTTAATCCCTGTGCCACCCCACTGAGGCCCAGGAAACAACTTTCTAAGCAGAGGGAGCAGCTAGAGCAGTGGTTCTCAAAAGGAATGGTACTGCCTCCTAGGGAGTAGTTTTAGAAATGTGTTTGTGTTGGAGATTGGGGGGTGACAATGACAGGAACACTCTATTGAGGGCCAGGGCCAGGGATACCACACATGCACAATGCACAAGGCTGGCCTGCAGCCTTCGTGGCTGTCAAAGATCCTACCAGACATCTGTGTAGATGGAAAAGCTGTTTTCAATTATGGGAGCTGAGAACTCAACTCTGCTTTACTCATTAAGACATTTTTTGCACAATGTGATTATGTTCATGGAATTTTGCAGGAATGCAGTTACCTTGTACATAGAAGGCAGACAATATTTTGTTTCATTTACAACTTCACCGAGTCATCCGACACTTCAAAGCCAACAGCTCACTGATGTAATGAGAATGCTTCCGAGAAAATCAATGGAGGAGGAGAGACTTTTTTTCCCTTGATACTATCTACCCATGGTGAAAAGAAAAAAGGGGGGAAAGCAAACAGTGCAAAAGGGCACACAATCAAAAGTCCATCTCCCTTCCACTGTTTCCAAATCTCCTAGTTTCCGTCCCAAGATATAACCTAATTATCAGGTTTTTTGACATCCTTCCAAAGGAATTATTTCATTTCTGTTTAGATAAAAGGAGGGGGGAGAGAGGGAAAACACCATATATGTGAATATTTATTTGTCTGAGCATGAAAAAGAATCATGAAAACGAATGCACACCAAGATCTCAACATTGATAACCTCACAGCACATGCAGGGAAACTTAACTTTCTTGAACACACCTCTATATTGTTTGTCTTGGTACAACAGCTATAAACTACTTTGCTATTCACAAAATTCTATAAGGTTAAAGAATAAAAGTCAAATTAAGAGGGCAGGAAACAACCAACTTTCGTATAAATACAGTGAGGGGGAGCATAATAGGAGACCCCCCAATATGCCTATGTGGCACATGAACTGTCTTAAAGGAAAGGCAATTACAACCGAAAAGACTCAGGAAGAGCTTTTTACCTCCCCCATCCCCTTAACTACCTGAAGGAATTTAGAATGTAGGCCTGATTCAGGAAGCCACTATCCCTGGAGTTAATTCCAATGCTTGTTTGCACAAATTCCTTCCTGGGTCCCAGTATCTTGGCGTGGCAAACATTTGTTTACCAAACATTTGATCTTCTCATCTTCCTGTGAATTGCCTTCCAGAGTTTTCTTTGAAGTCCCAACCCTTACCCCCAGGATGGCAAATCCAACCATTCTGCCTTAATGTCTTTGGGCCAATCACGTCAGTGAAAGACCCCAATAAGTATGTAATTGGTTTTTTCCCTCCCAATCATCTGTTTGATGTTAATTTAATCCTTTTCCAGCTGAAAGAACCTAGAAGGTTCAGGAAAATCTTTCCTCTCCAACAATGGCAGGAGAAACTACAATCTAGCAAATTAAACTAAGGTAATATACAAAATTTCCCTTAGTGAGAAGAGAAATTTAAAAATGTGAGTCGGAGAATTGGAAAGTGCTAGCATCTCCCAAGGCTTGACTAGGCCAACAAGAGATTGCCCACTGACTTGAATCAGCTAGCCACCTTACTCCATAGGTTACCACACTACTTCTAAGATCGTTTACTGACTACCTTTTACCGTTTTTTTAGTCATCATATGTTTATTTCTAACGTAGCACATCAGTTTCACATTATGCATTTTCCAAAGTTAAGCTATCACGTTCTTCATAGACTTTTCAGCAAATGGAAAAGAGAGGCAAGAAGGTTTGCCTAAGTCTACAAATCATGATGCACATGAGGACACTGCCAGGGATTTATTTATGTTTAAGATAAATATATATAATGTTCCCATGCTCTGCAAAGGAATGAGAGGCTGGCTGAGGAATATATTAACACACTTTGTTATGCGAGCATATTATCATAAAAGACAAAAGACAGCAAATATATAGTTTGCTTTTATCCATTTTCTGGTTCAATATATCTGAAGAGGGAAAAACAGGCATTTTTACTTGCAAGGTAAAAACAGGCTATCAATTTGATCTCTCAAGCCCACAGCTATGAAGACTAAAATGGCTCTTCCTGTTTGCAGCTCACTTGAACATCTTATCTGTACTGAAGTCAAAAAGAGTGGCAGTGCTAAATAGAGGAAATACCACCTTCCCCAGCGGGAAGCTTCCACACACGTTGCCTTTGACAAAAACAATGCAACCAAGTTGAGCCAATTTCCATACAATGGGATTACTTCTCCCTCTAGGACCTTTAGGATCCAGTCCTGCCATCCAACCAAATGCTTTAGGATGGAACTGGTACCTGAAGTTCTCCTTAATGTAGTTCCCAAATTCCAATTCAATCCCTCATAAAATCCGGGTGTCATTTGGTCTTCAGAATCATAAACCTACTTCCTCCAATCTCCCACAGCCATGAAATGAACTGACCGGCACATGGAATTTACAGAACATGAAAAATAGGCATATTCCCATCACTGAAAGCAGAGTTAAGTCTTCCATAATTAGAACCATTTCTCTCAATTGAAACCCTGCAGTGCCTTTTATAGAAAAAGGTCCTTTATCATCATGTGTGTTAATAAATGTAGTAAAGAGCCTATAGAAGCTTAAAATCATCTGTGTCCCTGGGGTGTCTTATGCTGTGACGACTGGGTTGCCTTTTCATTACTGTTATTCATAAGGCTTTTTAAAAAGACAAAGGGAAGTTTGGAATTTTTTAACTTATTGAAATCCCCTTTGGGCTCTGGCCAACTCACTGTTAGCCCTTCTTTGCTTCTCTTGTCCACTTAGTTAACAGAACCACTGAAAATGTCCCTATTGGAGTGACACTGTATGTCACAGTGGAAATGTCATGTTGCTGTAGGTAGATATTGACATGAAACCAACCTAGATTTGAACCTTGACTGTCTGGTAGAAGCTGTGTGACATCAAGCAAGTCAATTCTCTGTCCTGATTTCCTCTTCTGTAAAATAATCTTTGATCATAGCTAATCATTATCTCTAAATCATTATACATATGTAGTATTTACCCAGTATGTGTCACTTTGGCTTGTGGATTATTTCAAGCTGAGGTCAACTGAGGCCCTGCAGGCTCAGCGGACACTTTAACAAACCATTCCTTAAACTACCTAGAATGAAAATTGGGCATATTATCCAGACTTAGGATTTTTTTTTTTTACCAGAAAAAAACCTTTTTATTGGAAAAACCTATCTATATCACAGGGCAAACCTGTAATTTATAAAGCATCTGGTCTTTGTATATAGTCATACTCTCCTTACCATGTGAGTCCTTCTTCTCTCTCCTTGAACTCCCAGGCCCCCATCCCATTGCATAGCTCAGGACATTTACCCCACTGGCTTTAGAGTCCACATCTGTGTAGATTCTCTGTATGTATGTAACTAAATTTGGGGTTTTTTCCTACTAATTTGTCTGGTATTAATATGGCTGCTTGACCAGCCTGAGAAAACTCAGGAGTTAGGGGGTCATTTCCTCTCTGCCCCTACACCTATATCAGTCATTGTTCATTTAATCCTTACAACAACCCCTAGGAGGAAGAAACTATAGATGAAGTAATTGAGGCACAGAGAGGCTGAATGACTTACCCAAGGACCCAAAGGGGTGCACTGCAGAGCCAAGATTCTAACGCAGTCTCCAGAGCCCAGGCTTTAAGCATAGCTGCAGGATCTCCAAATGAAAACAAAGCTACTGAAGGTTGTTCTGAGGATTAAATGAGATAATGTGTGTGAAGCCTAAAACTCCACCAAGTGTCTGATAGGTAGCAGTTGTGGTTGTTATGGAAGGTTTTCCCCTTCTGCCCTGAGGAAATCTGTATGGCTTTTACTTGGGACAGAAAAAACAAGGTTGGAGGGGAGAGGACCCAAGTCAGGGGAGAGGAAGAAGGCCAGGTGGAATGTGGGAAGGTAGAGAAGGTGTGAACAAGAAGGGAGGTGGAGGGAGCACTGCCTACTTAGGCAACAAGAAGTCTGGAGAGCCAGGCCTGGAGAGAACATGGTGACACCTTCGCAAGGGCCAACAGAAGCCGGCTAACTGAAGAACATCTATTCAGCCGCGAGGCCTCAGGCTCCAGGCCGGGAGAGGGCGGGGGCGCCTCCACCTCAGCCCGGGCGCCCAGCCGCCGCGGGGGGCGGGGAGAGGGAAGGAACCCGGTTTCCAGGTTTCCCGGCTTCCCCGCCGCGGATCCGCCCCACGCCGGGAGGGGCCTGGTCCGCCCCCGCCGCAGAGCCCGGGAGCCCCAGGCCCAGCCGCGCGGGCCACGTGGTGTCCCCGGCCGGGGCTCTGGCCGGCGGGGCGTGATGGCGACTTGGCAGCGAGACAGCCGGCTGACAGGCAGCCAACGGCTGCTGTGCGCTGGGCTGGCGGGGGTGCTCTGCCTCAGCCTCACCGCGCCGCTGGAGCTTGCCACCGTGCTGGCCCAGGTCAGCGGGGCGCGCGACCGCGCCCGGGGGCCGTGGGCCGTGGGGCTCCGGGTGTGGCGTGCCGAGGGGCCCCGGGCCCTGTGGAAGGGGAACGGGATGGCGTGCCTGCGCCTCTTCCCCTGCAGCGCCGTGCAGCTCGCCGCCTATCGCAAGTAAGAGCCGGGCGGCCCAGGAGGCGGGAGGACGCGTCCCCCCCCCCCACGGCCTTGCTGTGGGCCGCAGCCCCCCTCAGGACTAAGTGGGGCCCCCTCGAGGCAGTTAGGCCAAAACGCCAGGGCCTCCTAAGCAGTAACCTTTCCCGCCCAAGTTTTTCCGCCTTCCTTGCCCTGCAAGGAGTAGTTTTGTGGGGCGCTGCCCTGGCGTAGAAGTGGCTTAAGGTGGGACTCGAGGTGAAGATTTGGGGAAAAGGAGGGAAGAGATGGCCAAAGGAATGGCTCCTAACCGGTTCCCCGTACACCAACTTGGGATATTTTGTCATGGCTGACTTAGGAGGAGAGAGACCCTTCTGAAGGGTGTGTATGTGACCAAACCCTCCAGAAGAAAGTGTTTGGTAGGGGCTGAGGGCGCCATGCACGCGTCCCTCCCTCCCAAAGGAAGTTTGATGTCCGGGCTGCAGCTGAGCCTGCAGACCTTCTGCTCAGCCTACTGCCTCAGGCCCTCGCTGGCCCCTGGCCCCAGTCTTTGAACTTGTCCCACCTTCTTCCACAACAGCTGCTTCTTACGAAAAGATCTAAGGTCCTAATGAGTCTTAAAGCTACCTCTGAGCTAAGAGATATTTGCATTTGATCTGGAGACAACCTGAAAGAGTGGGACAGTAATGGGATTCCAGGAGGAGGGGACGTTTCTATATTGGGAGGGGAGTCCCCGTGTTCCTCTCTCAGTGGGCACAATGCCCACTTTGAAGACTGGCCTTAGCTGCTCTGAATTGTAGTTCAGCCTTGGAAGCTGACATTCCAAGGATTGTGCCTTGACACTGGCTTCACTGGGAAGCCAGAGCTGAAATGCTCACCTGGCAGCTCCCAAGTGGATGGAGTCCTGGAGTGCTCATTGCCAGTGCTCTTTTGCCCTTGGCTTTGGGGAAGGTAGTGAGAGCCTGCAGGCTTTTCTGAGGAGGCTCTGCTGCCTCCCTAGACCCTCTTGCCCTCAGCAGTATCTGGTTTTGCAGTTGGTAAACAGTTTTAGTGTCTCAATTTCTCCTCACTTCCTCTCTGTCCAGTGGTGTGGAATCTTCTTTGGACTGTGACCCAAGGGTAGGAAGACAGAACTTTAAAGGCTGTTTAAGTTTTGTGGCTTTTCTGCTAACCACATAATGTATGTACATCATTAAGATTTTTAAGCACCTTTATTGAGATACCATTGACATGTAAAAATAGTTTATAGTTAAGTTATACTACTTAATGTTTTGATAGATGTAGACTTTATGAAATGATCACCACAATCAAGCTAATTACAGTGCATTTCCTCTATGTAGTTAGTCATGTGTATGTATGTGTACATGTGCATGCATGTCATCGGAGTTTCACAGCTTCTTCCTCCTGCCCTTTAAGGCCCACAGGGCAGGAAGTATTATGCCCATTTTACAGATGCAGAATGGCCACACCACTCATCAGTAACAGAGCTGGACTCTACCACCCAGGTTTCTGAATCCAGATCCCATGCTCAGTTCTATTACATCATTCTGCCTTTCCCTCTCCATTCACTTGACATTGATTTAGTGAGGCTTCACGGAGTACTCACTGTGTGCATGATGTGAGGGACCATGTAAGGATGAAAGGGGCATGATCCCTGGGCCCCAGGCTTTAGAGTAATAGAAAGAAGACTAGTGTGTCCAAAGCACATGCTTGCCGTGGATTACATGCTATAGAAATCAAGGCAGGTGATGTCATAAGCACAGGCACAGAGGTGGGAGGGCGCGTGGCATGACTGGGGCCTAAGGTGTGTCTATAGCAGTAGTTGGATCTTGGACACCTGGGGTAAGGAGTTTGGACTGGATATGCAAGGATAGCAGTGGGAGACTTCTGGGGGAGGGTGCTTTGATGAATGTGGTTCAACAGAAATTATTGCCACCCAGTGGCAGGGTAGGATGACTAGAGAGGAGGAAGACTGTTGGTGGTGCGACCAGTAAAAAACCTGTTGGACTAGTCCCTGTGGCAGCTAAGGGCACCTGAAATAGGCTGGCCACCTTTGGGGGGGAGAAGAGGAGATGTGTGGGAGAGGAAGAAACGAGTTTACTGGGCTAGGTGTGCTAATCTTTTTTTTTCCTTGCAAGACTACTTTCCGGAAACTAACAGGAAGTATTTCCGTGAATGACGAGGCATAACTGGAAGGCAGAGTGGTTGATTAATCACAGTGCCATCCTTCCTACATAAAGGTGATTCTTTTGGTCCATCATTTCACTGGTTAACCTTTGCTCTTTCCTGACCGTGAATGTGCAGGAACAGTTGGCTGGGGGTAATGGTACAGCCTGTGATCGTGGGTTTGAACACAACTCAGGCATCTGGTTCAGGAAATGGAGTGGTTGGATGACTTGTCCATAAGCACAGTGGTAGAACTGGAGCTTGAAACTTGGTCTTCTGACGCTTAATTCAAGGTTCCGCCCACCACTGCACTGCTGAAATGTCCACTTATTCAGATTTCAGGTCACAGCCATCTACTCATAGAGTCTATCGGGAACAAGGTTCTCATATAGTAAAATAATACCTAAGGCAGTGGAAGGCTTTCAAATGTATCAGACAGTAGACCCTCCTCCGACTTGATATCTGCTTGTACAAATCTTGGCTTGAGTCTCTGCAGCTCTGAAATTGTTCGGGCCCAACACCATTCCTTGTGTGACCACTCCATGGGCTTGTATTTGGTGGCTTTGTCCGCTGACCTGTGTTAGGCTGAAGTGTTAGCAGATATTCAGGGTGTTAAGCAATGTCTGTGTGACTGAAAGGAAGATCATAATCAGTCTCACTGGAAAAGCTTCTCGGCATGTGTGTGGGGGTGCAAGGAAGGGCAGAAAGGGGAACATGCTGCCCAGCCAGTCAGGCAAGATTTTTAAATGTGGGGACCAGGATGATGTCACTGATGCCCATCAGAGTTGTCTGCCTTGACTTTGTGATTCTAAGCAGGTAGATTGTGGTCCTTGTCCCTGGATCAGATGCAGGAGTCTGAGAAGAAAGGATTCTCTTTGGTTCTTATTTTTAATTTTGTGTATCTGACAGTAAGCCTTACTTTAGAAAACAAACTCTTCTAACGCAGGGTTCCCCTTCCTAGTTCAAGTCATTCAGTGAACCAAGGACCTGTTTTCTCTCCTGTTGCCCCTGTGACAGTTGAACTCTTAGGAGCTAGGCTGAGTGCTGTTAGCACAGTGTCTGGTACCTTGCGGATGCTCAGAAAATGGGAATGAATGAATGCTTGGCCTGAGAGTGGCCTCAGAGGCTAGGGAGTAAGGGTGAGGCAGTGAGAATGAACAGTGGGCTTTTTTTCTTTTGGCCTTTCAGACTCCTAGATTGTTCCAACTTCCTGCAGATCACCTTTCCAGCAGACCATTTCATTTCCTATCTCCCCTACCTCTTCAAAGTTGTTTTCCCCACAACTTAGCCAGGGGTGGAAAGAGGAAGGAACAAGAAAATGAACAGCCAGTGAAACTGGGGCAAACACCAACATCTTTAAAGGGTAGCTGGTTAACTCAAATGTGTGTCAGTTGGTGATTAAGGCACATTGACAAAATGCAATCAAAACTTGCCTACAGCTTGAAGATGTTTTTTATCTATGAGTGTTTACTTAAGAGCAAAGGATCCTTCTTTGAATCCCTTCTGTGATTCCAGTGGAATACCTACTTGTCTTATTTCGTGTGCAGAGGGCTCTGGCCTGCTGCCAAATGAAGGCATAGGAAGGGCACCTCTTGACTGGAGGTTTGAAAGCCAAAGCACTGGGGATGCTCTCAGTTTTTAAAAGATACAATTATTTCAGCCTCACTCTGTTCACTCTCCTTTTCTTCAAACCCTTGCTGTCCCCCCTCTTCCCCTACCCTACTTTCTGGCAGAAAATATGGTCCCCTAGCTTTCAAGCTCTTTTTGATATTGTCCTCATCAGCAAGGAGGAGTAAAATCCCTTCCCTTCCTAGCCAAGCAATGTGTGCCATATAAAAGTCCCTTATACCCCATTTCTTGGGTGTTTCTGTCTCTCTGGCTTGGAAGAGCGTGAGACTCTAATCCCAAGGTTGTGGGTTTGAGCCCTATGTTGGGTGTGCATTTAAAAAAAAAGTTTCTTCCAAGGTAGGATCTCCTGACTGAGGAAGCTCTACGGATTGTAACAGAGTGGCTTTCTGTTCTGCCTTTGGAAGGGGTGCATTGTGTACATTTGTCAAACCAATATACCTTTAAATCCAATGACGGGGGCTGTTCCAAGTCATCATTTCAAGCTGTTTCATTTCTTTTAAGGAACCTAAGGGGCGCATTCCAGTTTGGAATTTACCAAGTACTTTTGTGCATTTACAATCCGGGGTTGACAGGCAAGTTATGACAGAGGAAAATGCTTAAAGTGAAGTAGGAAGGACTTAGGGCAGATGAAAATAAGAAGTTGGGCATCTTTTCCTTAGAGCAACTAGAATTATATAAATAGCGCGGGACTGACTGGTTTTCATGAATTCTAATATATTAGTAATTTTCAACTTCTAAAGCATTTCCAAATGCTGGAAAATGAGTAGTGTAAAGTCCCCTGGCTCCAGCCATAGCTGATTCCTTTGGGCTTTTTCTCTTGTTTCCTCCCAGGTTTGTCATGCTTTTCACGGATGACCTGGGCCACATTTCCCAGGGCAGCTCCATCATGGCCGGAAGTCTCGCTGGCATGGTTTCCACCATTGTGACCTATCCTACAGACCTCATCAAAACCCGACTAATAGTGCAGAACACACTGGAGCCATCTTATAAGGGGATCCTCCATGCTTTTTCTACCATTTATCAACAGGAGGGGTTTCTAGCCCTTTATCGAGGAGTTTCCCTTACTGTTTTAGGTAAGATGGAACTTTTCTCCTTGTCCAAGAAAGGCTGTGTTCTTTGGTATGTATGAATGTATTATATATCTTTTTAACCAGTTCAGTCTGTTTTATTGAGGTCAAGGTCATATGGCTTCAATTCATAGAGAGCCAGTTAGTTTCATCCCATTCCACTGCCATATATCCCATTGCTGACTTTGGCCTGTCATGTCCCAGGGAGAAGTAGGACAGAGAGTAGAGGTGGCTCAGCACAAAATGATGTGCATACAGCCCTCCTCCCTTCCCATCTGGCTGCAGGAAGGCGTCTGAGCGGGCATGCCCACGTGTATGAGCACAAGCAGAGGATAGCAGCTGTGGCCTTTCCAACCTTTGCCAGGGCTAGACACACAGGTCACTTACAAACACCTGCCAAATCCAGCAAACTGTCACTCTGTTCCTGACCTGCGTCACAGCATTGATGAGATTGATCACCCCTGCTCCTGGAAACTTAGCTCCTAGGACCCCACCGCCTCCTGATGTCTTTCCCACCTCTCTAGCTGCTCTTGGCACACTCATCAGGCTTATCGGACACTGCCAGACTCCTCCACTTTGCTATGCCCCTGGGTTCCTCCCTTGGTTTCCTTTGCATCCTCTACTTATTCTTCTCCCCTGCCCCCTTGCTTACCCTCCTCCCATGGCTTCATCTAATCTAAGGGCCCGAATAAGCATCATTATACTCTAATGATGCCCAATCTCACCTCTCTGGTAACAGGGACTAATGTGTATTGGTGCTTTGTGCCAGGCCCTGTGCTCAATGCTTTGCATACAAGCCTCATTTTACAGACAGGGAAATAGATGCTTAGGGAAGCTAAGTGACCTGCCCAAGATAGATAGAAAGTGGAAGAACCTAGCAACATAACCCCAGAGCCCTCTCTCTTACCCACTGCACCAATTCCCAGTGGCAGCACAAAGACCTGCTATTGGACGCCTGCCCCTAGATGCTCCCTGGGTGCATAAAACTCGGGACTAAACTTGATGTCCTTGTTAGTCTCACACCTGCTCTCCTGCGTTCCCTGAGTGAGACCGCTCCCCCACCCAGTGACCCAAGCCACAGGGAACAGCCCAAGTTCTTAATGGTGTCCCAGCCCCTGCCAGCCTTTCTGACCTTATCTCCTCCCACCTCCACCTGCATGCCTGCTCTCGCTTTCCCAAAATACTTGCATTTCCTGAATATACCAGTCCCTTTGTCCAGGCTCTACCCTCTGTGTGTGGACTGCCTGTCCACTCAATGGCTCATGAACTCCTACTCATTCCTCAAGACCCAGTTGAAAAGTCCTCTTTTCTGTGAAGTCCTTCCTGATTTCCCCAGGCAAATTAATCCCTCTGATCCTTCCATAGCTAATGCATCTTTTATGGCCCCAGTGATTGCACATATCAGCAATCTCCTCTGCTAGATGGTGAGCATCTATGGGGACTGGCCTGCTCCTTTTTATATTCCTGGCACCAGCTGTTGGGTCCAGTACATAACATAAGCTCCACAGATGTTTTCCCAATGAAGGGAAGTGGGTTTTAGTGAATTTTTATTATGGTTATAAAACAAATATTACACTCTCCTAAAGACAAGCAATCCCACTTGTGTTACCCTGTTTTAAATTTCATTTAGAGGATTGCTGAAGTTTCTGGAAGTTCATGAAAGTGCCACCTGCTACACTACTAGCTCACCCTCTTTTTCTAAAAGGTGAGGATAACAGAGTATAGGGTGTCCACTGGAGCCTGAGATGGCCACATTATTCCCAAAGGCAAGGTCAGGTAACCTCCCTCACCACTACAGTCTCACTTCACAGTTTTCTCAAAATGTTTCCTTCTCAGCTGGAGACCAATCTCTCCTCGCCTCCAAAACATGAGATGCTACCCACTAACTTTTCTTTTTATGAAAGCCATTTTCCTTCGCATTTCATCTCTTTAAATTTCAAACATCCAGAAAAGTTTAAAGAGTTAGAAACCCCCTCCATATATACCCACCTTCTAGATGCTATGATGAGTGTCTTACTTGCTCCTTTGACCTTTCCACCTACCCATCAATCCAGCTTCTATATATTTTTTTTGCTTCCAAGTTGCAGCCATTAGTACACTGTACCCTTCAATACGTGTATCATTAACTAGAGTTAAATATGCCTTTGTGGTTCTTTTGAAAGTAAAATTTGCACACAGCAAAATGCACAAGCCTGCAGTGAGCCATGTGGGCACACCTTGACAGTTGACACTATCCCTCCTAAAATATAGCGTGTCACCATCCATCAAGAAAGTTCTTTCCTGCGGCTTTTGTTGGGGTGATTTTAGCAAGCCCAGAGCTCATCCTGCTTACCTCCCCCCGGGGTTCCTCCTTTTCTCCAGTCTAGTTTCCCGAGACTTCAGCCACTCTTCCTGGCCTTATTTTACAGGCGCTCTCCCTTTCTCTGCCGGCTCCCTTCTTGTTTACATGAACCTGGAGAATATTTGGAACAGACCCCGAGATCGGTTCTCCGTCCTCCAGAACTTTGCCAACGTGTGCCTGGCTGCCGCCGTGACCCAAACGCTGTCCTTCCCCTTTGACACTGTGAAGAGAAAGATGCAGGTGAGGAGTTAGGTTGGAGGGAGCATCAGGGGGACGCCTCAGAGTATGGGTGGGTCTCAACAGCAAAGAACACCAACTGGCTGATGCCAGGTTTCCAAGGGCTCAGGACCGCTCATGCGGATACCTTGCAGACAGCTCGGTGGCATTTCTGCTCCGACCTCAGGGCTGTTGGCTCCCCTTCCCGTGCTAGTCCTTCATGAAGCCCCCAGAGGCGGTCCGCTCTTCTTTCCTCTCTTCAGTACTGCCAGTGCAGCCTCCTAACTCTCCCTCTCCCTGTGGCCCCCACAGCCAGCACACAGCTTTCTTTTGCTTTCCTAGCCACTCTTTATCGCAGTGAAACAGAACAGAAAGAACCGAAATAAGCCAGGAACTATCATTCACGAGGGCCCAAAGGATCCAGCAGTTCCTGCCTCCTTGCCTAGGGAGTAACTGCATGTGAAACGGCACCGTGTCTTAGTGGCATTGGCCTTGCTTTTTCCTAATTGCTACCTGCGAAAGCTCACTTGCTCTCTACAGGCCACGGAGGCAGAAGCCTGTGTCAGAGGTCCCAAAGTGTGAGTATTTGGCTTAGCCCAGAATCGGCCAAATTTGATTAAAAACAAACAAAAATTGGGCCAAGTGAAATTGGGGGTTCCAGAAGGGTCTGTGCAGAGGGAGAACTCTGAGAGTCCTAGCTGGGCTGAGGCTTGGCCTCCTCCCCCCACCCTGCTCACGCTGGCCAGCCTCCCTTACACCTCCAAGTTCGTAGACTCGCCTGCCTCCCTGGGCTCTTCAGGGCAAATCTTGATTGATGCAATTGATGCATTTTTAAAGAGCTGCTTGCAATCCCTGCAAATGATCAGTCCCAGCTGAGTTTGTCTTTTCCAGAGTCTCTCATTTGTCCCGCCGCTATCTCAGTGGCCATGAGTGGCTGGCCTGTGCTATGCCCGGCTGGGGTGGGTTAGGCCTCACCTCACTTACCTCAGCACTGAAATGCCTGAAAGTACCTATCTCAGCCTATAGGGAAAAACTGCCAGCACACATCGAGCTGCCACCCAGTTCTGCCTCTGTCCGGCAGACTTTTGTCTGGGCTGTGTCCCATCCTGTCCTTGTCCAGTTGTCACAGATGCCAAGTCAGTGTCTGCTTAGTGCATGCTTATATATAAAGCCATTTTTTCTCATTTTTAGAGTAATGCACGTACACTTAGAGATGGTTAAAATGCCAATTTTATGTGATACATATTTACCACAATGAGAACAGTAATGCACATAAGTCGTAGAAAATTCGGGAAATGCAGAAAAGTCCAAAAAAGAAAAGTTATCTCTAAGCCCACCACATATGCACAGTAATGATTAACAGTTTTTCTTCTCTGTATCTTCTGTGTGTAGGCATGTATATATGTGTATGTATTCAAATATAATATGTGTGTAAGAAAGGTTATTTTTCCTTTACAAATTGTGTTCAAAATGTATATAGAAATTAGTATCCTGTTTTTTCACTTCAATATTGGATATTGCGCCAGGGCATCAAGTATCGCGAACATCTTTTTAATTATCACATAATATTCTGCCCTATGGATGTGCCATAAATACTATTTTTCAGACAACAAAGATTCATTCTCTCAAAGTTCTGGAGGCTAAAAGTTGCATAGGAAGGTGTTCGCAGGGCATGCTCCTTTCAAAGAATGTAGCGGGAGGACCCTTCCTCGTCTCTTGCAACTTCTGGTAGCCCGAAGTGCTCCTTGGCTTTTGGCAGCATTGCTTCAGTCTCTGCCCCCATTGTGCCCCAAGTGAGTTTCTCCATTTCTTTTTTTTTGTTTGTTTGTTTTCTTAAAGATTTATTATTTATTTATACATACAAGCTGGGGTACAGGCCAGAGGCGTGGGGTGGCGAGAGGGTTCACCAGAGACAGAGCGGGCAGCCGAACAGGCAGATCAGAAATACACTGCTGAGGGGAGCAGCGGGCGAGGCAGGAGAGGTCTGCCGCCCCATGTGGGACTCTCCCCGGCCGGGGCGTCGAACTCGCATCGCCGCTGCCAACAGCTCCACAACACAGTGCTTAACCGCTGCGCCACCTGGGAGGCCCGAGTTTCTCCATTTCTGAATCTTTAGGCTGTGGTGTAACAGTGCCGTAAAACCCCCTTTTTTTCCACATCTGAGGTGACACCCTTCAGTATATTCCTAGAAATTGACTTACAGATCACAAGATAAAATAATTTTAAGGCTCTTAATGAGGTCTGCACCCTAGAAAGGTGGTAAGTTTACACTGGCACCCCCAGTCAGTAAAAGCAGTTCGTTTCCCCGATTCTCATCAACAGTAGTTACTATCACTTTTGAAATCCTTGTGAACCTAATCGTTGCTAAGTACTATCATATTCTTTTCATTTGAATTTCATTGATTATAAGCAAATTGCAAGTTTTTCATATATCAATTGACCCTTTGTATTTCTGTGATAATTTTCTATTTATGTCCATTGCCTGTTTTTTTTTTAAGGATATTCAGCTTTTTCTACTGATTGGTAAGAAGTGTTTATATGTTAAAGATATTAGTTCTTTGTCATTTATCGCACACGTTTTGGCTTCCCATGTTCTTTATGTGTTGTTTTGTTGTACATATTTTACATTTTCATGCAATTTTATCTATTCTTTTTTGTTTCTAACTTTGCTTTTCTCCTCAAAGGCCTCCCCATCCCACAATCATCATTTATGTGTTCTTTACTTTCTCACTATAATTTTCATACTTAACACTTTAATTTATATTTAGAATTTACCTGGGCTATGACATGAGGCATCACCTAACTTTAAAAAAAACAGTTTACCAGTTGTTTAAGCACCATTTTTGAATAATCTTTCTTTCCTCCACTACTTTGTGAGGCAACGTTAGCCATGTCCTAGGGTCTGTCTCAGGCTGTACATTCTGTTCTGTTGATTTGTCAGAATGTTCTTGTGCCAGTACCACCCTATTTCAATTCCTATAACTTTATAATACCTTTTCATATGTGATGGGGCATCTCCCTCCTCATTGCCTTTCTTTTCAACATTTCCTTGATTATTCTCAGTTATTTGTTCTTCCTGAGGAACTTTAGAGTTACCTTGTGATTATGATTAGAATTATGTTAAATGTATACATTTGAGATACTCTATAAAAATGTTTTGTCTTTCATTCAGGAATATAGTTGTTCTTGCCTTTAGATTCAGTCTTCTTTCTTTAGATTGCATGATATGAATTGGCCAATATTCTACTTTTTGGACATATTCAAGTGACAATTTCTTATGAGTCAACCCTTAGAAATGTTGATTTCTTCATATGGTGGTTATGCTCTTTCTGAAAAACGATAGCGTCTTCAAAAAAAAAAAAGCCACAAAGAGGTTGAGTGGTAAGGAGGTATGATAACAGCTTTTTATTCATTTTTTAGAACCCTGGCCCTAAGAATTTCTCTTACTGTCAGGAGTGAGAACAGGCTTTCTCTGATTGATCAACAGAAGATGGATGAAACAAAAGCTGTTTATATCACTGGCTTCCATGCTTTGAACTAGTAGAGCAAGGGGATCTCTCCAGCACTTTCTGCCACCCCTTATAATTTAGTGTTCCTTAGGCATAGTTGAAGGTTTGGTGAACTGCCCCAAATGAGAGCTTTGAGCTTGGGTACTGTATGCAGTGAGAAAGGATTCAGGTAATTTCAGTGTCATCTAAATAAACAGAGTCGGGGTGTCGGGGGTGGCTTCCGGCTTCTCCATAAACTTTTAGTTTTCCTTCTTCAACCTGAAAGCCAAAACTGACTTCTGGGGGAATCTAGGCAATATTACATTCTGCTCTAGAATATATACTTACCACAACAATATGCTATAAACTGGAGTAAGCTGTAGTAAAAGTGAGTGTTTGGGGGAGAAACCTGATCATCTTTTCCCATGTATGGAAACTTAGAGCTTCAACCCAGAGCTTCATACCCAGAGCTTCAAAAAGAAGCTTTAAAATAAATGCAAAGTCATGGTGGTTGTAAAAAAATTTCACAAGGTTAATTGTGCTGTTTTCACAAAATATGATCAACATATTATGGTCAGAGTGTGATTTTACAGGGGTTAATAAGCATAATAACACATTGTGGGGGCCCCCCTCCTTAAAAAAAAAACACAACAACCGTCGCTGACTGCTTTGAAAGGCAAACATGTCCTTGCGCCCTCTGGCCACTAGATGTCGCTGCAGTAAACGGAGCCTCTCTGAGCACTCATATCCTGAGTGATCTCTGTCTCTCCTGTTAACCACTTCCTGCTTGAAAACCATCTTCAGTCTGGATAGGGGTCCTCAGAAGGACAGGTTCATCCCAAAGTCGGTTGTAGTTTTTTCCTGCAAAGGACACAATCCAAATTTTCCAAGAGAGATCTGATAACAGTCTGTTCCCCACGGGAGCAGGCAACGATTGCCAGCAGAATTTGTAATGAGAGAGCTTTGCAGGGCAGCCAAGCTGTTCTGCCCTGAGCACATTTCATGGTAATATTTGCATACATTAGCTTTCCCCCTTGCACTGCCCATCAGGAAGCAAATCAGCGTCAGGTGTCTGTTAGATAACCAGCTGGACAGGATATTTTTCAGCCCCTGTGCTGACTGGCCACTTTGTCTGAATGTATCGTTCTCTTAGCATGCTTTTATATGCACGTGCATATGTGCACAGACATATACGCACAATCTGCCCGTTTAATGCCACATCAGGTTGGTACCTCTCGAACACTAATAACAATAATCAGAAGGCTTGTTTAACCAGCTGAGCCCTTCCTTCACCATGCTTACACTCATTTTATTCCTTTTTCTTTTTCTTGCCCTGACTCCTGGCTGGCAGGCTAGAGAATGGAGAGGTAAATAAATTATGCATGTGCATGTTTTGATGGAATGGTTGCTGGGGGCAGCACAGTAGGCAGTGCTATGGACAAAAGGAATGAGATGCCCCCACCTGGGGTGCAGGCACAGAACCCAGCACCGCCCTGCCTGAAGCCCCTTTCACCACACTTTCAGTGCATTATAGCTCAAGCTTGTTCAGGTAGTCTGGCCTTGTCACCTTTGCATCACCCATACCTGGCCCAGAGCCTGGACCTAAAGGGACTGATGGCTCTTGCTGTACTGTGAGAACAAGTATGGAGAGGAAGATATCGAGGGAAATTGGCCTGATGCATCTCTAGGCCCTGATAAGGATTAGAGAGTCCCAAGCAAGTGTTTTTCTGGACAGGTGTATATATGGGGGTATGGGAAGAGGGGAGAAAGAGGGAGACAGCTGCCTTGAAACTCCAGGGAACAGCTGAGAACGTGGCACCTTGGTGGGCTTGGGCCTTCTGAGAGGAAAAGGAGGAAGGCACCAGGCACAAGCGTGGTCCCGCCTGCTGTCGCCCCATTGGGTATCTCCATTTCAACAAATATAATACCAAGTGTCAGCCTGGGTTGCTACCCCAGGGGACTTTGACCCCATCGAGGCTTGCAAGGTAAGCAAGATTGGGCCAGGTCAGCACTGGAACTGAAAGCACATAAGATGAAGGACAAAGGTAGGAGCCAAGTGGCACAGCTGACCGAGCAAAATACACACATGGTCTGCGAGTGCGGAGAGGCCCCGGCCTGTTCAAAGAGATGCTGAGCCTGGCTGAGATGCTTAATGCCTTGGGCCACCTTTGCTGAACTAGATACATGGCCTCACCTGGTCCCTCCCAGCGTGGCCCGCCTGCTCTTGGTTTCTCCCGCTCAAACCCACATCTTCGGCGCTGACACATTTCCCGAGCCCCGGTGTGCATTTCGCACTGCCTGATGTGGGCTGCCACTTGACTGTCACCTCTAACTTAATATGTTCACACTACTTTCTTTCGCCTGTAAGTTGCTTCCAGAGTTTTCCATTTCAATACCATCTTGCCCTGTTACCAGGCTGGAACGGCACAAGTTCTCCCACTCTTCCTTTTCCTCCCTCACCCAGTCAACCTTGGGCTCAGTTGGTTCTTCATTCCGAACGTTCCCACACTGGTCTTTCTTTTTGTCATTGGCCCTCCCTAACCAGCCCATGCCTTGGCTGTTGCAGTAATCCTCTCATTGGTCTCCAAGATTAATTCTAAAAACGATCATAGGCTTCCAGCACTAAAGTACTAGGCAGTGTGCTAAGTGCTTTATGCTCATGATTTCATGCACTCCTCACAACAACTTTGCAAAGTGGCTACTGTTCTTATCAAGCCCATTTTACAGATGAGAAGTCTGAGGCACTCAAAGGTCCTATAGCTTGCCTAACTTCATCTGCCCAGGAAGTAAGTTGAAACGTAAGCCTCAGCAGCTTGTCTCCAGGGTCAATACTCATTTCAGTTTTCTTCATCTCAACCCCTAGGCTCCTGCTAGACTCATTTTCTTCAGCTCTCCCGTCATGTTCTTTATTGTCTTTAGAGAATAAAGACCAAGCCCCTTGACCTGGCAGGCTGCCCTTAGCAACTTTGCCACCCTCGCTGCACAGAGTTGCAAATTCATGTGCTGGCAGGAAGTTGAAAGTAACCTGAGAAAAGAAAAAAAGGGAGAGAAGCCCAGACAGCATATACATTTACCATCTGCAGAATAAGTTTTCAAATGCATTCTGAGCATTAGGCCTTCCTAGTGTTCTGAAACACTAGGAGAGCTAATAGGACTGCTCGCAAATGTGATTAGAATCTAAATATGCAAAGCAGAAAGGAATGCAGTGAGCCTGGGGGCTGCGGCCAGCTCGACCTTCAGCCGCTGGTTTGCCATTTCAAAAGGGCCCGGTCTTCCAGGGAGCCTGAAATCCAACATTTTTTGGTAAAATCTTCCAATCTCTCAATGTGGGCATATAAAAAGTTCTGCACTGCCTGGGCTGGAGCAAAACATGCCTTTTTATGACCTCTGCTCTAGTGAAGCCTCCGAGTCAGTGGCGATGGTCGCCTTCGCAAGCGTAAGTGTATTTCCCAGACCAGTCACCTCTGCCCAGAGCATCTGTCTCATCTCCTTAAAGGCTCAGTTGGGATTTGCCTCGTGGGCTCTCTTCTGACCTCCTGTAGGGCATCTCTGTTGTTTCTGTTGGACAAAGGAGTTGGCTTTTCCCACCCCTCCAAACAGGTAGCCTATCTTCATGGATAAAGGCTGTATTTCGTCTCTGTAGAACCACAGCGGGGGTGACCCAGACTGCTCTGATGGACCGTGGGGCAGGACAGCCCTGCAAGCAGTGTGCCCTGACAATGACAGATGCTGCATTTTCCCTGTCACCCCCAGGGGCATAGTTACTTTGTTTGCAGAGCTTTGTGGGTGAATGATCCCCTTCCATGATGCTGTTGACCTGTGTGTGTGCTCTGCTCCAGCCGGCTTATTTTCCATGGCATTTCTCTCCATGCCCCACTTGCACCCATCTCTGGACCCTTGCCCCATGTTTCTGCCCTGCCAAAGCCACCTCCTACAATCTGCTCACCTCAAGCATAAGAAGTCTCCCCTCTGCATGCTCACGGCTCATTCGTGCTCCTGCTCCCTGTGGTACATGTCGCATGTGCGTCATCATCTCCTGTGTCCATCACTCCTTCCCTCTAGACTACGAGCTCTTTGTCATGGGGAAGTGTGTCTGAGACATTTGTATGTCCACACAGCACATGGTCTCGCGTGGCAGGCACTTGATACTTGTTTTAAAAATGAATGAAGTTCAGGGCCGACTGAGGGATCCTCACTGCCTATGAGTAGAGACTTGAACTTGAGCTGCTGCTTGGGTGAGCCCCAAGTCTGTGTGCTTGTCCCTCCCCATGCCAAAAGTAAGAACAGCCTGCCCCTTCCCTAACCCTTTCCCTGCTGCCCTAAGGGAGCCCCAGCTTGGCCCTGCCTAAAACTGCCTGTGAGCCTCGCTCTGACAGTGCAGTCTCTACCTCCTGCCTTAGCTGTCGGCCCCTGTGTGTCTGGGTCCAAAGGGCGGTTAACATTTCAAGATAGGTAAATATGCTCACAGGACAGAGTAAAGCAATCTTAACACTGTTTTGCTGGTACAACCCCTTCATTCCCACCTCCAGTCGTTAGTATGGCCGGGGCAAACCAGCGTTAGAAAGTGTAGGCGCTAGTTTGTTGAATGCAGCAAATGTGACGTGATGTGAATGGATGTGTCTAGTGTGTGCTCTCCTTTGGTGGGAGGCTTTCGTCGGGTAAGGATGGGATAAGGGTAAGGATGGGGAAAGAACATGTCAGGAAGAGGTGATGAGAGGAACAGCTTTCCTGGGATCACAAAATGAAAACAATGTAACTACCATTTATTGGTCGTTTATTATGGACAAAGCAGTTTATTATTCCCTTTCACCCTCTTTATCATCCCCATGAAATAAGTGCTGTTAGTCCTAGTTTTTAGATGAGGAAATGCGGCACAGAGAGGGAAAGTAACTTGCCTGACAGCACCAAAGCCAGCGAGGGGAGCTGGGTCTGAGCCCAGCCTGCTCCTCCAGCCCTAGGCTTTATCCACTCCTAGAAGTGAGGGAGTTGGTTCAATTTTTTTTTCAGTGCCCTGGCCCTGGGTGTGGCAGTAGAGGATGAGGGAGACCTAACCTTGAGAATGGGGAGTTCCTGTCCTCAGGGTTAGACCTCTGGAAGGAAACAGTAGCTGGCAAGCTCATAAATAGGCACCAGCCTGGCTTGGCTCAGGGAATGGTTAATTCAAGTTAGAAGGGAAAAAAAGATCTTTGGAAAATGGGCCTTCTTGGCTGCAGCCTGACAATGGAAGGTTTGAAGCAGCCGCCACGGCCATAGATGGGTCATTGAGCAGCCACGGACCTTTAGCCTTGCCCTGACTGTGGGTTCCTGGAGGGAGTGGGAAGAAAGCCCCACGGGGAGAGCAGGCACCAAGGGTAGGGAGGGGGGGTGTCGGTTGTTGTCAGCGCGCGTGCCAGGAGGCGCTTTGCAGAGTCTAGCTTTCTGCCTAGTCCAGCCCTCCTGGGTTGGCATGGCACCTATTCTCAGTAGGAATGGCTGTCCCAGTGGAGCCCTTACCTGTTTTGAAGTGACACTGCTGGGCACTGGGCTCTCAGGGTCACAGGAGAGGATGGGGACATTGCCTGGAGTTTGTTGCATTGTCAACTCCTTGCTGTCATCTTATTTTGGTGTCTGGCCTCTCGGGGGCAGTGATTTCTGCCTACGTCAGTGGCATTTGCTTGGCAGTGTTGGGGGAAGGACGCTTTTCTCATCCAGGCAGATATCTGGACACCCCTGAGGCAAATGCTTTGTCTGGGCATCACTTAAAATATAGGGGAAGAAGAATGCATCCTTTTAGTCTTCTCAAAAGCTAGAGCATGCCCCCAAGTACTTTAGGGGAAGCAGTTGTTGGTCATGCAAACAAAACTGTCCCTGGAGGGCAGGCCGGGGAGGGCGTAGGGAGGAGCCTTCCCAATTCTACTTGAAAAATGAGCCCGCCCTTTTAAGCAGGCTTCCCCTAGCGCCAGTTGAACTGTTAACAGCAGGTTCTGAGAGGCTCTTACCTGTCTCCAGAGTGGGGCTGAGGAGAGGGGTAGGGGAAGGGAGGAAAGGCCCCAGAAGTGGCCTACTGTCAGCCAGGAAGGACAGCAGCTGTGAGCAGTCAGCGCCTGCCCTGTGGTCAAGACGTGAAGACAGGAGTTTGCTGAGCCCTCCGCTGACTGGCCTCCAGCCAACTATAGAAACACAGCACCAGTGTTTACCCTCCCCCCACCATAGTTGTTGCTGGATTGCTTTTGACAGCCTATGTTCATCTTAAAGCTTAAGTGGGCAGACTAGCTCAGTGGTCAAGAGTTGGGGCTGGGGACCCCTTCCTTATCCTGCATGCACTCAGGTAAACCAGGTAGACTCTCTGACCTTGTCTGTAAAACACGGGAGTAAGCATGGTGTCTCGCTCCTGTACCCCTAGAGGAGACTGAAGTGGGTTAATGTAGCTACAAAGCCCAGCACATGATACTCATTCCGGAGCTACCATTTTTTAATTGTTCTTGAAGCATCTCTTCAGAGCCCATTCATGGCATTGAAGGCCTGTTTAGAGCTGTAAAAGCCCATCCAGGTGTATATCAGTTTTCCTGTGATGGCTACAAATATACAAATGAGCGCACACCACAAAACCTCAGAACCCTCTGTCTCTGTACATAACGGTGAGCAGGCAGGGTAGGAGAGCTGATAGCACTGGTCAACAAATTTTTTACAAAAGTCATGTTACTGAAATAAAATTAGTCATTTCCTATCAATTTGTATGTGCTCAACACGAATATGACAGTCAAATTCTAATTTTGGCTCTAGTTTTTTTTGTAATCTGTAGTAAATTGATGTTTATGTCATGAAATGCATGCCAATAGTAGTAGGCCTATGGTAAATACCTGTAAAAAATCAAGTCATAGACTACTTCTTAGCTTTCTTCGCTTGTCTCTTGTACAGCTGTTCAGGAATAGAACAGATGGAAGACGGTTTCCATTGTGCAAAAGCACAGCCTTAAGACTCAGTTTTGAAGAGTCTAGAAATAGCCTCCATTCTTGTGGGTCATGAATGATTTCTAAGGCATTCATGAGGCCTTCAATATCAGAACAGAATACCAGAGTCCTTTCTGAAGGCTCCAACTGCTGGTGGCACTTTCAATAGAAAGTAATTGTGACATCTAGAAGATTCCATTGTTGGAATCTTGATCCTAGCAATTCTGCCTTGTTCTTGGGTAAGTCTAAATCACGCACCAGGTCATTTAGTTCTTCCTGTGTTAGTCTGTGTGGAGTTGATGATGCACCACAGTGAAAATCTGAATCACTGCATGCTGATGGAACAGGAGAACAGGTCAGCTCACCCTTCTCCTCATCAGATGAATTAAGAGAATATTCTGCTGGAGGTTCTGGAATAGGAAGTCCCTCACCATGTGGAACTGGTCTCAATGCAGATGGAATGTTTGGGTAGACTCTTCTCGACTTCTTTTGCTTCGTTATTCCGCCGGAAAGAGGAGGAACCAAGCAGAAGTAACAGTCTTTTCTGTGGTTGCTTGGCTCTCTCCACACCATGGGGACTGCAAGCGGCATTGATGGTCTTTTGCCACTGAACCACTGTGAAAGCTGTGTTGTACATGGAGCACAGCATATGTGCAGAGTCCAAGGCTTGTCCTGGTCACCAACCTTGCATCCGAAGTAAAGATGATAAGCCTTCTTCACTTGAGAAGTGATCCTTTTCTTCTGGTTGGCAAATGTCATTTCCCCACAAATAGAGCAGAAATTATAATATAGCTATTAACGCACTTTCGAGGCATTACTGTTCTGTATTGTGCCTAAATGGATAAAATAATAACAGTTCTATGGAACAGTAGCTTCAGCTGTCTCGCACAAAGTCTGAAACATTTTCAATGCTCAACCTTTCCGACAGGGCTTTATAGAGTGCACTGCTGATGTCAGCTTACTTGAGCAGCCGCCTGGCAGTGGTATTGCATTACATCAGAAAATGATGCAGTCAATTCTGGATGATGTGTGCATGATGGTGTTATGCAATGCGACACAATATTACATCATTCTAGGCTGATGTAGGATGTTGTTGCAGTCCTACTGGATCAATTTACACGGTGAAACATATAAAATGAATTATATGAAATATCTTATTTAAAAATGTTCAGGGTTATATTCATGTTCAGCACACCAAGATACTACAGATTAGGACCTTTTTAAGTCAGTAACGATCTCACTGTTGACCAGTGTTATCACTGTTGGGTTAGTTTAACAAGGATTTGCCTGGAGGTCACTGTGCAAGGCGCTGCATCTATCTGTCAACCCCAGGCTTTCAGAACCTTCTCTTTGATTATAGTTCCACACCTTCACCTTCCTGTCCAGTCTACCCCTAAGCACGGCGCCTCTGCAGTTGGCTGCTGGGGCTGTGCTCTGTCTGCCTCTCCCACGGCCTTGCCCACGTGGGTCAATTGCACCCCAGTTGCTTTCTCCAGCCTGATCCAGCTGCACTTTGGATTTCCTTGCCCCTGGCCCCCAGTGGACACACAGAAACTGCTTCCCTTCTGTCTCCCCAAAGAACACTGACCTGCTGTCCACTTGCTGGCTTCCCCCATCTTTATCATGGGCTTTCTGAACAGGTAGTCAGCCCTCTGGCCTGCAGCTTAAAGCGGGGGCTGCACTGCAGGAGGAGGGTAGCCGTCTCCACCCACCTGTGTAGACATCCCCAGTGCTGAGCCGGGGTGCTGCCCAGATACTTGAGGACCAGTTGCAGATCTGGGCTCTGCCAAGAGAAACTTGGGCCCTGTGGTTCACAAGACATAAAGGTCCTTTCTTCCAATTGCCTTTTTTGTTTCTTGGGGTTCGCCAAAAGACAAATCATCTTCCCACAAGTGACTTCCGAGTGTGTAAGTCCTCAGACAGATTGATCTTCAGGTTATATCCTGTACAGCTACGGAAAAGTCATTTCCAAGTAACAAGCGAAAGGTTCTGAAATTCTGTTTGCTCCAACTATCGCTCTCCTTCCTTTTGTGTCTTGAGTGCTTAGGATAATGGGGGAGTGTGGGGACATTACCTTTAGCTTGTTGCCTTTTCAGCTCCTTGCTACTGCCTTACTCTTGGATTTGCCCAATCAAAAAGTATAAATCTTTTTTCTTTTTTTTTTAAAGATGTATTTGTTGTCCTCCCTGGTGGCTCAACAGATTAAGCGCAGCGCTGTGAAGCTGTCAGTGGCTGCTGCGCGAGTTTGATGCCCGGCCGGGGAGATTCCCACATGGCACAGCAGACCTCTCCTGCCTCGCCCGCTGCTCCCCTCACAGTGTATTTCAGTCAATTCACCTGTTCTACTCCCCACTCTGTCTGTGGTGAATCCTCTCACCACTCCACATGTCTGGCCTGCACCCCAGCTTGTATGCAAAAATAAATAAATCTTTAAAAAAGAACAGAACAAAAGGAGCAGAACAGGCGGATTGACTGAAATACACTGCTGAGGGGAGCAGCAGACGAGGCAGGAGAGGTCTGCTGTGCCATGTGGGAAGCTCCCTGGCCAGGGATGGAACTCATGCTGCAGTGGCTCTGGATAGTTTCATAGTGCTGCGCTTAACCTGTTGTGCCACCAGGGAGGCCCTTTTCATTAAGACTTTAATTTTTTAGAACAGTTTTAGGCCTATGACAAAATTAAGAGAAAGGTATAGAGACTTCCCATATACCCCCTCATGTGCATTATCAAAACCCCACCAAAGAGTCGTGTATTTTTTAAAATCGGTGAACCTACATTGTACTTGTCATAATTATCTGAAGCCCACAGCGTCCCTTGGGCTCACCCTTGGTGGTGTACTTTCTGTGGATTTGGACAAATGTGTAATGACATGCATCCATCATGGAGTATTTCACAAAGGATTTTCACTGCCTCAGACATCACCTGTTCTTCACCTACTCGTCTCCCCTCCTCTCTCTCCCATCCTCTGGCAATCACTGATTTTTTACTGTCTCCAGAGTTTTACCTTTTCCAGAATGTCACATAGTTAGAATCATCTAGTGTGTAGTCTCCTCAGATTGGCTTCCTTCACTTAGTAAATGTGCATTTAAGGTTCCTCCCAGTCTTTTCATGACTGATAGCTCATTTATTTCTCACGGAGAATAATATTCCATTTGTCTAGATGTACCCCAGTTTATCTCACATACCAAGGACATCTTGGTCGCTTCCAAGTTTTGGCAATTATGAATAAAGCTGTGATAAGCACTCATGTGAAGGGCTTTGTGTAGACAACTTTTCAGCTCCTTTGGGTAAATACCAAGATTAAATCTAATCTACTTAGTGGGATTGCTGGATTGTATAGTAAGACATGTTTAGTTTTACAAGAAATTACTGAAATCTCTTCCAAAGTGACTGTACTGTTTGGCATTCCCACAAGCAGTGAAGAGAGTTCCTGTTTCTCTGCATCCTCACCAGTATTTGATGGTTCTGGAGTTTGGCCATCCTGATAGATGTGTAGTGGTATCTAGTTGTTTTAATTTGTGTATCCCTGATGACATATCACCCAGAGTCTTCTCATATGTGGAAATCTTCCATATGCTTATTTGCCATTTGTATATCTTTTTTTAGTGAGTTGTCTCTTAAGGTTTTTGGCCCATTTTAAAAATCAGATTGTCTTTCTTGTTGTTGAGTTTTAAGAGTTCTTTGTATATTTTGGACTGGTCCTTTATCAGTGGTCCTTTGTTTTGTCTTTTGCAAAGATTTTTCTCCCATCTGTGGTTTGTCCTTTCATTTAACACTCTTTAAATTAAATATTCTACATTTTCCCAGGGTAACATATGCTTATAATATAAACTCCAAAAGGTACAAATAGTCTGTATTGAAAAATAAGTCTTCCTCAACCTTTGTCCCTTGACCTCCAATACTCTGAGAGACAACATTGGCATTTCCAGTATCTTACCTGAATCTTTCCAGAGATAGTCTATGCAAAGATCTACATAAACACACACATTTATGTGCTTTTTGCTTTTAGATGATCAGCAGCGTACCGCATATACTCGTCACCATTTTTTTCACCAAATACATGTGTCTTGGAGATAGCACCAGACCAGTCCAGATGGAGCTGCCACATACTTTTAGGTGGAAGCGTAGTATTCCATAGTGCACTGTTGCTTTAACTGGCCCCCTGTTGGTGGACATTTATATTGTTTCCATGTTTCTGCTGTTACTGACAGTGGTGCAACAAAAATCCTTGTAACTTCCGTCATTTTCCACATGGGCAAATATATCTGTAGAATAAACTCCTAGAAGTAGAATTGCGTCAGTCAAAGGATATCGGTGAGCTTTACGTCTTTATAAATATCACTGAATCATTTCAGTACTCCTGAAAAGAACAGACCACCTAAAATGCTGCCTCTGTTGGAACGCCTCTGTGGAGTCTATCACAAAAACAATTGCTTTGCTTGGAAGTACTCGTCCTACCTTTCCATCTGTTGCTGGTGTCTTCCTTCTTTTCTTCAATATGAATTAAGTACCTGCTGTCTGCCAGGTGTGTTAGTTAATAGGCTTTGAGGACAAAACTATGAACAAGACTGACATGGTCACTGCCCTCTTGGTATTTACAGTTCCGTGAAGTCAGGCAGTGGCAGGGAGTACACGTGAAAGAGAGAATTATACACTGAACCATTCCACTCTGTCACATGCCAGGAAGGACAAGTACAGAGTGTTTACTAGGCTCCTGACTTTGTCTGGCTGGGAATCTCAGAAGACTTCCTTGAAGAAGCGGTGTTTCTGCTGATTAAGATGAGAGACTTAGCTAGCAGAGGAGATGGCAGGTAGGTTGAAAGTCCTAGAGCAGATGGATCATGGGGCAGGGCCAGCAGCATGGATTACAGGAGCAAGAGAGGGCATTCAAGGTCATTTAGTTCCAATCTCCTCACTTGACATGTGCAGGAATGAAAAAGGTCCAGAGAGCTAAAGAACATGGCCAAGGTTATACAGATAGTGGCAGAGCCAGGACTAGGGCCCGGCTCCTCTGATCATTCTCAGCAAAGTGCAACAAGCTCCTCCTGGGAGCTGTGGGCATGAACTAGCCAGCTTTGGAGTTCATGTGGAGGAAGGATTTAAGTTTGAGTTCTTGTATCTAGCAGCCTGACATGCTTTGTTTCTCTACTAAACGTACAGTTTGGGCAAATGGTGGTCTCGCGTTCCAGTCCAGTGAGTTGTTTTAGATAATACTAAGAATGATACTAATAATGGTGGTTATTTACATACCCTTGCTCGTGTCAAATGCTCCATGTATTTCATTTAATCTTGGCCACAATCCTCTAAGGTAGATATTACCCCCATTTTTTAGATGAGGAAATTGAGGCTAAGAAAAGTCTAGGCATTTCCCCAAGGTCACAGGGCTAGAGTGGCAAAGTCAGCCCGTGCAGCCAGGCCTCGGGCCACATGTGCTTTCCCCAGGCAGTACCAGCACCAGCAGCAGGCTGGTGGACTCAGGTCTGAACCCTAAGCTGCGTGCAGCTGTGGAGGGCCCTCATCAGTGATCCTCAACTGTGGGTGCACATCAGAATCTCCTGAGGTGCATCCCAAAAATGCCAGCATCCAGGCCTCCCCCTTGGTCAGGTAAATCTGGAACTCCAGGGGTAGATGCCAGTCACTGATGGTTTTGAAAGCATCCTGGTTGGTCTGCTGTGCAGCGAAGGGTTGTGAGGCTCTGGTGATAGCCTCACCATTTCTTCTCTGGAGCTATCTCAGTTTGAGCCGCTGTAACAGAATATCACAGACTGAGTGGCTTAAACAACAAACACTTATTTCTCACAATTCTGGAGGCCAGGAAGTTCAAGTTTAAGGTGCTAGCAGACTCCAAAGCTGGTGAATACCTGCCTGCGTGTTTGTAGACAGCCACCATCTTGCTGTGCCCTCACGTGGTGGAGTGAGACAGACTCTCTCTCTTCTTTCTTTATGAGGGCTCTCATCTTGCTCCTGAAGGCTCCGCCCTCATGGCCTGATCACCTCCCAGAGACCCCATTTCCAGACAGACATCACTCTGCAGCAAGCATCGAGCAGCAACATGGCTTGCGTTGTGTCCTAGGCATTTGTTTAGGATGACACTGGCAGAGGCATTCATTCATACCATTCATCCATTGCCATTCATTCATTCATACACCATGAGCTCCGGTTTCGCAGAAGGAATTAATTCCGTATATGTGCTGTGGCAGCCACCCTTGACCTAGATGGTTGGTAACAAGTCTGTGGGGGACTAAGAGACCTTTCTCAGTCCTGGGCCTCAGGGCACAGTGTAGCTTAGTAGGGTGGAGCTTGATTCCAAGTCACACAAACCCAGATTCAAGTTGACGTGTTTCTTATGGTCTGTGAATTAGAAGATTCATCTTTTTGCAGATCTCATTTTGCAGCTATAAAATAGAGCTAATAAGATAATACTGCCTATTTCATGAGGCTTTTATGAAGATTAAAGGACTCGGTACATATAGAGTACTCAGTGTAATGCCTGATACCAAGAACTCAGCAAATATTGGCCTTTTTATCCCTGCATGACCGTCCATCTGGCTTATTCGAACCTGCTCACAGGCAAATGGTCCTTTTTGGGAAAAGCTACTAGGGGTACTGAGATTGAGGGGAATTTGGTTTGACTTTTAATGAGTGTCTGAAATGTGCAGATGAAGGATGGTAGATCCTGAAGCGCGACAGTGAGGACGGCCTAGTACCTGCTCCCCTCCACACGTTGGCGGGCGGCATGGCTGTTGTACCCAGAGAGCTCAGACCAGATGGACCCCACCACAGCAGAGGTCTAAGCAGAGAGCTTTGAGAGCACGAGTTGCAAAAGGAACCTTGATTCAAACAAAGATGCCCTTAAATAATGATGAGACAATCCAGAAAATGTGAACACTGACTGGGTCCATGATGATATTAAGGAATTATAACATTTTGGTGTGTAATGGCACCATATATTTTTATATGTATGTTATATTTTAGAGAAGCCATTATATCTAAGAGAAATATAATTAAATATCCACAGATGAATTGAAACGATGTCTTATAAAGGTAGAGATAAAAAAAGATTGGTTATGTTTTGCTAACTGGTAAAGCTGGGTGAATGAACTTTATACTCATTTTATTATCCTCTCTATTTTTGTATATGCCTGAAATTTTCCACAATAAAAAGGTTTTTTAAAGCAGGGTTGGGGGATAAATTTTAAGAAAAGAAGGGAGAGAGTTGGGCGGGGGGAAGAAACAAGCAGTTCCGATTAGGGAATCAAGAAAAGTTCCAGGATGAGGAAGTATCTGACTTAGCCCTGGGTGACTAGGATTTTGCACATCAGAAAAAGCATAAATAGTGTTCCGGGGATAGCATGTGTGACTGAATGTGGGGTACCAGGGGGGAGAGTAGATATTACCCCATCAGTCTTCCCTATTCGTGGTTTCCACATCTGTAGATTGAACCAACTTCCCCCAGAAACTTCGTATTATGAAGTTAGGCCTATGATGGTTGTGTCTATACTGTTTTTATCATAATTCCCTAAACAACATGGTCTTACAACTATTTGCATAGTGTTGACATTGTGTTAAGTATTAGAAGTAATCCGTGTCCCAAGGGGAGTACTCAGAAAGCGGCTGCGGTGGGCCAGGAGCGGTGATGGTGGCCTGGCAGCAAAGGCGAAATTTGGAAGTTTGTTAAGCTTCCAAGATTGAAGCTGATTTTAAGTGACCTGTTATATAAATAACTCGTGCAACTTGGTTAGTGTGTTTTTGTTTTCATTTGAGTGGGAGGCACCTGACTGCAAAATGATTACCTTCGTGCATGATTGAGGGCTTTTTGCAGTTTTCCCAGAAACCAGCAGAAGAAAAACCAATACACAGTAAAATGGACTTTCCTTCCAAAAGTTCACAATTCAAGCTTCACCAGTTTTTACTAACACCCCACACACACACACACACGCACACTCACACACTAATTGGAATCCCTGACATTGAGTGCCTGTCTAATGGGGGATCACAAGGAAAGCTAAAGTCTCACCTGAGCAGGATGACCTGCTGTCATTGCCACAACTGTGCGGCCACTGGTCGCAGGGTGGAGTGTCCTGCAAGGCCAGTGAGGTGGTTGACACATGTGCCACAAGTTGCCCTTTAAGTCTTGGGATCTAGAGAGCAAGGTCAGGGAGTCAGTGGGAGGCAGGGTCCCAGAGTAGAGTGCAGAAGACTGGGAGGTGGGGGACCACCCAGCTTCAGTCCTTGCTGCAGCTTCTGTTGCTCTTCGTCTCAGGGGTGTGGGTTTTATCTGTAGAAGGAAGTAATGGCACTGGACTATCTTAAAGTCCCTTTCAGACTTGAGTCTGTGGTTTGGGAATTCTGAGTAACCAGGGCTTAGAGTGATGAAGATCTAAGGATCAGAAGGAAAGCAGGAAAGAGCCATGCTTCCTAGTCAGAGACAGCAAACTCAAGTCCAAAAGGCCTGAGCTTCTGAGTAGTTCGAACCGTGAAATTTGTGCTGCAGCGCTACTTCCCGATTACTTGCTCATATAGTCCACACGCTTTCATGGAGGCTAAAGGTGAGAAGAGCTGAGCAAAGCGTGGTCCCAACCACCAGGGATCTCAGTCCCCTGGGGGAAAGGGACATGAAACAGCTACTATGAGACAGAATGAAATGTGTTATTTATTAGCTGACAAGGTTTTGGTCAAATCACTTCACCTGTCACTGAGCCTCAGTTTCCTCAGAGGTACATAAGCCATCAATAAATAGTCATTGATTAGCTGTAGCAGTAATAATATTATGGACTACATGTGTGGTATTTTCTACCATGCCATCTCTTCTTAATAAAAGTAGAACTATGTACACAGCATTGTAAATAAAATAATAGGAATTTTGATACTTGCTAAAATGATTCTTTATTATATCATCTGGGTCTTGTTCCACCATATTTATAATTTTTGCATAAAATTTTGCCAAAGTCCATTCTACCCCTTTACTGAGAACTTTATGTATTTCTTCAGCAAACCATTCACTGAGCACCAGCCACGTGCCAGCTGCTGGTTATGGCACAAGACATACAGAAATGAACACGATCCAGCCCTTATTGAGTGCACAGCCCCCCGGGAAAAGCAGACATGTAAATCAGACATGGTTCCAATCCAGTGTGATAGAGACCTTCTGCAAAGAGCACCACCTGTCTTGAGTCCATTCCGATTACTCTTCCCTTCACCACTCAATAGAAACTTCTCTCATCAAGGTAACCAGTGACCTCCGTACCTCTGACCTCAGTGGCTAGTGCCTCATCCTTCTCGGCCCTCAGCAGCTTACCCCGCCCTCCTCCTCAGCCTTCACTTGACTTCCTGGATGTCACAGTCCCCTGGTTTTCCTTCTAAACACAGGTCCCTCCTTCCCAGTCTTCCTTGCCTGTCCTCCTCTCCCTGATCTCTAATGTCGGCGTATCCCCAGGCTCGCACCCTAAGTGATTTCATCTGGCCTTCTGGCTTTAAATGCCACCCATGTCCATTCCATCCCCAGATTCGGTCTCCAGCCTGCCCTCTCCCCTGACTTCCAGCTTGTGTGGCCAACTCCCCATCTCCACGTAGATGTTCAATAGGTATCACACATTTGAACTTCTGGTGGTTCCCTCAACCCCAAAACCAAGCTGCTTCTCCCAGTTTTTCCCACCTTAGGTCATGGCACTTCCGTCTACCCAGCTGCTCAGGTCACTTGCTTGCGGGTCATCCTTGACTCCTACGTCCAGCAGTCACATGCTCTGCACCAGCAGCCGACCCTGTTGGCGCCGCCTCCAGAACACATCCAGAATCGGCTGCTGCTCACCGGCCCGCTGCTAGTGTCTCAGTCCAAGCTGCTGTCCTCTCTTGCCTCAATTATAGCACTGATCGAACCGATCCCCATCCTTCTACGCTTTCCCTCACCGCTGAATCTCAGCACAGCAGCCAGTATGATCCTATTAAAATAGAAATTCACCACATCACTCCTCTATTCAGAACCCTCCAGCAACTTCCCATCTCACGGAGTGAGAGTGCAGTGGCCTGTCAGCCTCGTGTGATCTAATCACTGTTTGCTCTTTTGACGTCATCTGCTGTTACTCTCCCCTTTGTCCATTCCATTCCCACCACTCTGGCCTCCTATTTCCTAACAACTGGACACGCGCCTGCCTCACAGCCTTTTCAGACAGCTGTACAAGTTGCTTCCGCCTTCGCTCACGTCGTTACTCACAGGTCATCTTGGTGCGTCTTCCCTGACCACCCTGATGAAAACGTCAGCACTCAGTTGATACCCAGGGCTTTATTGTACTTTTTATGCATACTAGCAGACGCTCCCTCTATCTTTTCCTTGTTTCTAACACATTGTTTGGGGAGAGGGCAGGCTGGAGACCGAATCTGGGGATGGAATGGACATTGACTGGTAGTTTGCTACTACCAGTCAACATAAAAGGTATAAATACGTTTCCTGCATACAATTTAAAATATTTTTGTAAGCAAAACATTATTCCCATATTACTATTCCTATAAGAAAGGATCACCACTTTCTTTAAGCCACATAGCTGGTGAGTAATAACACATTGTTTGCGGGTAGTTTGCTACTACCAGTCAACGTAAAATGTATAAATACGTTTCCCGCATATAATGTGCTAAGAGGAGGGAAAAGATAGGACTGGCCAGAATCAGTAAATAGAGTACAGTCATGTGTCACTAACAACATTTTGGACAATGACAGACCCCATAGATGACAGTGGTCCCAGTAGGCTATACCATCTAACCCAGGTGTGTTGTGGGCTATGCCATCCAGGTTTGTGTCATTACTCTGTGACAGTCGCACAACAACCAAATCACCTAATGATGCATTTCTCAGAACGCACTGCTGTCGTTCATCAACACGTGACTGTCATGGAGATGATGCCATGTCGCAATGAGTAGAGCAGGGAGTACATATCCGTTTCCACAAGTGCAATTGAAAAAGAAGAGATGGTACAGCCACAGAATGGAAACATACTCAGCATTTAAAAAAAAAAAGAAACAACATAAATGATTGTCAAAGGCATCACGCTGAGTGAAAAAAGCCAGTGTCAAAAGAAAGAGACCTCCTGGAAAGAACTGTCTGCACTCGCTGTCTCGTCTTTCTCTTCCCGTCTCATACAGGTGACATTCTAGAAAGGCCAAACTATGGGGACAAAGAACATATTAGTGATTGCCTGAAGTGCGGGAGGGCTTGGTTGGAATTGGGGGCACATGCGAATTCACATGACCGATGTCTCAGTTCTGTATCCTGATTGTGGCGGTGGTTACACAAATCTAGACCAGTGTTCAAACACCTAGAACTCTAAAACCAAAATAAGGTCATTTGATTATGTTCGTTTGGAAATGAGAGCTTGAGTTGTATCTGAAGGGCAAAGTTAAGATCGAAGGAAAGAGTTGTTTTAAAAGTGGGAGGGATTTGAGTTTATTCATTTGCTAAGGGGGAAAGTCAGGTCTCTTGGGAAAGGTGCCCAAGTGAGAAGTTCAAAGGTATGCCATCCCGGACACCGGTAGGAAAGAAAGATATTTATACAAAGAAGCAAAAAGCCCTGTATAATCTGTTTTCCCTATGAACTAGAAAGTGAGGTCACCTGCCTAGACTGGAAGAAATGGTGTGGGGTGCAGGGCGTTGAGTGTGTGGTAAGGTTTGGAAGAGCCACCATGAGAAATGGGAACGGGTGCTTGGAAGACTTGCTTCACACTATGAGGGTCCAAAGTTACAGACTGTGCTGCTTCGGTACCACTGATCTGGCCCATCTGGGTTCTTCTTCAGAGACTTAAAGCAGAGACAGGGTTTGGGGAAGGATAGAGACCAACTGGAGGACAGGGAACAACAATTTTGAGAGTAAAAACCAAAAAAAATCGCAAGGACAGAAAAGAGGATGGTTAGGCTGGCAGGGAATTGGTGGCCTCCTGGGTGAAGGAGAGCGCGGGGACTAGTGGGATTAGTGGTCCACACGGTCATGAATAATCTGAACAGGGGAGACAGTCACTGGATGGGTGAGAAGTCTGGGGTCCGAACACTTCTAAAGTGGAAGATTCCAGAAGTGGACATCTTCTAATAAGGTCTAGTAAGCTTGGGTAAAGGATCTTGTTGATATCTGGAATACTTTCAACATAATAGTGATGGCAATGATGGCTCATATTCGTTGGTCCTTACCACGTGCTTGATACCGTGAAGTGCTTTACACGCCCACCTCATCTCATTCCCTGCAGCCCCATACAGCAGGCACTATAGCCATTTTTTATTTTTATTTTTTAAAGGTTTATTTATGCATACAAGAGCTGGGGTATAGGCCGGAGGTGTAGGGGATGAGAGGATTCACCAGAGACAAAGTGGGGAGCAGAACAGGCGGATTGACTGAAATACACTGCTGAGGGGAGCAGCGGGGAGACAGGAGAGGTCTGCTGTACCATGTGGGAAGCTCCCTGGCCGGGGATCGAACTCGTGCTGCAGTGGCTCTGGATCGCTTCATAGTGCTGCACTTAACCCCTTGCGCCACCAGTGAGGCCCTGCAGTGGCCATTTTTGCCACCGTCTTGGTCTAGAGCATTGCATCCAAGTCTAGACTTGAGCCCTTAGCTGCGCTGAGTAGGATATTTACTTTCTGGTGACTAAATGGCCTCACGCCATCTTCTATTCCCTGCCAGGCTCAGAGCCCCCATCTTCCGCACCGTGGAGGAGTAGATGTCCACTTCTCAGGAGCAGTTGACTGCTTCCGGCAGATAGTAAAGGCGCAAGGGGTGCTGGGGCTGTGGAACGGATTGGCAGCCAACTTGCTGAAGGTGAGAGGAGAGTGCGTCACAGCCTTCCAGTTCCACCCTGCTGCTTTCCCTCTCCTACCACAGTTCGCATGGAAGCACCCCCCAGCCCTGCTGGTAGCCCAAGGCCCACGAATACAGACTGGGCCCTGGGGAGACGGGCCCCTGTACACTGTTGAGGCCTCTGACACCCCATCCCAGAGGAGCTGACCATGCAGTATAGAGGTTCAAAACACAGGGGCTTTTAAGAGGAACCCGGCCCCCCATCCTAAGAGTGTCGGCAGTTGTACGTGCGGGCAAGTGCAGCTCCCTGGGGAGAGGGTACATAGCTTATATCATATTCCCCAGGAAATCTATGACAAAAAAAGTTAAGAACGCTGGACCAACCTTCACTAGTTGACACCCTGATCCCAACCAAGGCCAGCACGCGTTGACAGGAAATGTCGGTGTCTACCTGCATGCGAACCCAGACCCAGGCTTCCCCGGGGCGTGCCCTTCAGTCACTCTGCCCTCTGCCATCTTCCCCATCCCAAAATGAGTTATTGCCATGTCCACCTTCCTTATCTCAGTTTACCCTGATACAAGTTGATTGTAGATGCAGCGACATTTTCTTTTTAAGATTTTAATATGATTTCACATTCTTTCTAAACAGATAGTTCCATACTTTGGAGTTATGTTTGGCACCTTTGAGTTCTGCAAGAGGATCTGTCTCTACCAAAATGGTTACATTGTGTCTCCTCTGAGCTATAAATTGACCCCTGGAGTGGATCAGAGTTTGAAGCCCCAGGAATTGCGAGAATTAAAGAAGTTCTTAAAAAACGGAACGCTGAAATCTAAAAAACCAACGCTTTAAAGTGGGATGGAACTAGAAGTGCACCGACTGCTGGCGTGTTGCAACCCGGATCCCTGGAGTCTCATCGTGCCCACGTGGAGTGTCGAGAGGGCACTTCCTGTCTGCTGCTCTTGGAACTGACATTTAGCCGTTCGGCCTCCGCGCTCTCAGCTGATGTCCCTCTGAGCACCTGCACCACAGGAAGGCTTCCCCGCAGGACAGTGTCATGAGGGCATTCCACCAGGCTCTGTAACAAAATCTAGTGGTAATGAAGTATGCCACTCACAGAACATCAAAGAAAGGGCACTGCCTGTAGTTGAGCAGATACACGTCGTGAGCTCAGCCACAGAGTCACAACTTGCCCAAGCCCACGTTGGCCTAGTTTCGTTCTGGAACTCGTATTCTTTGCTGACCTCTGAGTGCACACACCACAGTGTAGAATATGCCTTATCAGAAATTAGGAATATTTACCATTGGAAAGCCATCCCTGTTGAAGTGGAACTATCCTTTATTTAAATTGGAAGCATCCCAGGCCTAGAATCTTGTGTTTCAGGAAGACAGATTTCACCACGACTGCTTAATTATGCCCCCCAAAAACCTTCCAGTCGAAGTCACATCAAGTGGCCTAAAATCTCTGTCTTTTCACTTGCTTCGCAAGCCTACCCTGAAAATAAATTATTTAGCCAACTTATATGCACAAGATGTCCCAATTGCCTAGAAAGGATCAAATAGAACATTTGAAACACATATCATAAAAATGTAACTGAACTAAAACACTGTGGGGTAATTATCTCCACTCAATGTTGTTTTTATATTTTTGGGATTGTCCCACCTTGGGGGGTTCCATATCAAGTTTATTGAGTGTGCCTTTCACATAGTGCCTACCTATGCGTTAGAAAAAAATGATACCTAATATTAAGTTGTTAATTTATTCATGCACACCACAGACGCTTTCAGTGTGTTGAAAGTATTTTTCCTTATTAAATGTATTTTCCAAAGAAAAATGAAGAGTTGGTCATTTATTACTGAACTTATAAAATTGTGGTTGAATGCATACTGACCAAAGTCTTGAAACCCTCAGAACCTTGTCTTCCTGAGATCTGCCATCATAACTTGTTTTGCCAACTGCTGTGGCAGACTGTGTTTTGTGGAGAATAGCAGTGAACACACACACACAGGAAAATCTCATCTGAGGCCCAATCTGCTGGGGTTTGGAGGGAGGCGACTTCTTTTCCCAGAGCAAATAGTTCCTGTTTCTTACTCTTTGTTTTCCTTGAGGTGAACAACTTTTTGAATAGTTCTGTAAGCTGCAAAAAAACATTTTTCAACTAAATTCAAAATCCTAACCTCAGGTCACTTAACATCTCCTTACATCTGTTGTGTTCTTCTGCAAGCACTGAGAGCTTAGCTAAGCTCTTGCTATGGCCATACAGGAATGTCTTCTGAGGTGCAGTATTGATTTTTTTTTCTATTAAGTAGGGAAAAGGGTATACTTCATTTTTCTAATGGCACAACAACTCTTAAAATCTCTACTCTGTTCCCTTCAGCTATTTTCATTTTCTCAGTGGTATGAAAGGACTGTGCTTTCTAGCTGGCAGTATGCACCAAACTAAATAGGAGGAGGACAAAGAAGCATAATACAGTAATACAATATTGGCCTGGGAGTAATTTATTAGCAAATTAATCTATATGCTTGTTAATTACAGATTGTAGCGTTAGAAGGGGAATAAGCAGGGTCCTTTATTAGAGAATTTTGTGGGGGTGAGGGAAAGCCACTTTGAAGATGAGTCCTCAAGGATGAAAATGAGCAAGCTATGCAAAGAACTATGGAGAAAAGCATTCCCAACAGAGAGAACAGAAATGCAAAAGTGGTACTGATAGTGGGAAAAGACCTGGTAAGCAGCTAAGGGGTGAGTGTATACAATGAGGTGGGATGGAGGACAGCCCATATTGGCCACTTGGGCTGTAATAAGAAGTTCAATTTTATTTTAAAGGCAGTAGTGCATCATTGAAGGGTTTGATGCAGATAACTTACAGAATCTGATTTTCATTTTTTTTAAAGATTTGTTTTTATATGTTTATGCATACAAGAACTCTGAGATGTAGGCCAGAGGTGTGGGGGGGTGAGAAGATTTACCAGAGACAGAGTGGGGAGCAGAACAGGCAGATCCACTGAAATACACTGCTGAGGGGAGCAGCGGGAGAGACAGGAGAGGTCTGCTGCGCCACATGGGTCAGTTCCCTGGCCAGGGATCGAACTTGTGCTGCAGTGGCTGGCAATAGCTTTATAGGCTGACACTTTAACCCCTGCACCACCAGGGAGGCCCTGATTTTCATTTTTTTTTTCAATACTCTGGTTGCTGTGGGGGTAATGGATTGGAGGGAAGCAAGCCTGTGATGGGAAGACCAATCCAGAGACTAACAGAAGTCCAAGTCTTGATGACAAATGCTGGCTTGGACCAGAATGGTAGTGAAGACTGAGAGGAGTGAATGGGTTCAAGGTGTATTTTGGAGCTGAGATGTAGAGAATTGAAGGAAGGAATCAAGGTTAACATGTAGGGTTTTGGCTTTTGACTTGATTAACAAAATAAATAATATCACTTGCTGATGTGGGAAGACTGATGAAGGCCAGAGTTCTGGTGGTGAACGAATATGTCCGATATTATTCAGACATAAAAATGAGGAAACCCTGCCATTTGTGACGACATGAAGGAGTCTTGAAGACTTTGTGCTGAGTGAAATAAGTTAAGACAGTCGGTATGATTTTACTTTTATGTTGAATCTGAGGGAAAAAAAACTTTATAGAATGAGAGACCAGATGTGGTTGCCAGAGGGGGAGGGGGAGAGGGAATTGGTGGAAGGTGATCAAACGACACAAACTTCCGGTTGTGAGTCCTAGGGACGCGACAGCATGGCTGCTATAGCTAACGCTACTGCATGATATATAGGAACGCTGTGAAGAGAGCAAAGCCCAAGAGTTCTCATCACAAGGAGGATTTTCTTTTTATTGCATCATGAAAAGATGGATGTCAGCTGATTTACTGTGGTCATCATTTCACAGTCTGTGTAAATCAAGCCATCGTGCTCTATGCCTTAAACTTACTGAACGATGGATGTCACTTGTTTCTCAAAACCGGGTGTGGGTAGTTCTCTTTCGGACATGTTAAATTAGAAATGCCCATGAGACATTAATGTGGAGAGGTCGAGTAAACAGTTGGCTGGACCATAGGCAGGCTGAGTAATTGGCCAAACCAGGATGCTAAACAGAATAATGCCCCCCCAATGATGTCCACACCCTAGTCCCTAGAGAGTGTATATGCTCCTTATGTGCAAAAGGGACTTTGCTGATGTGATTAAAGTTATGGAGAGGGAGTTGGAAAGATTATCCTGGCTTATCCCAGTGGACCTAGTCTAATCACAGGAGCCCTTAACAGCAGAAGAGGGAGGCGAAGGAGTGGATCAGAGAGATATGAGGATGGGAAGAGGCGAAAGAAATGGGGCCTGAGAAGGACTCAGGCTGGCTTTGAAGACAATGGTGCCCAGGGGTTTGAGGTGGCTTCTAGAAGCTAAGAACAGCCCTCAACCTACTGCTGCAAGGAAATAGGGACCTCAGTGCTACTACCACAAGAACTGAATTCAGCCAGCAACCTGAATGAGGGCAGGAAACAGACTTTGCCTTACTGTCTCCAGAAAGGGATGGACCCCTCTCCAGCACCTTGACTTTAGCCCAGTGAAACCCACTTTGAACATCTGACCTCCAAAGCTGTAAAATAATAAGTTTGTGTTGCTCAGGCCACTGAGTTCATGGTCATTTTTTATAGCAACCATAGAAAACTAATATACCAGACACTATTAATGATTATGTCAGGAAAATAAACATAAACCAGGACTGTTCTGGAAAACTGTGATAATTTTGGCATTCAGGGGAGAATGGTGGCTGGAGATAGGAGTTTGGGTGTCATCAGCAGACCGGTAGTGTTTAAAACCATGAGACTGAATGAGACCACCAAAGGAGTGGATGGGAAGAAATTCCTGGGGGAGGGAGAAGAAACAAGAAAAATGACATTGAGAAGATGGTGGCTAAAGAAAGGTCTCAATATGTGGAGGAACTGGAATTTTTACACCCTGCTATTGGGAGATGTACAATCACTTTGTAAAATAGTCTGAAATCCTTCAAGTGGTTCAACATGGAGTTACTATTGATATATGACCCAGCAATTCCACTCCTAGGTCTAAAGCCCACAGAAGTGAAAACATGTTTATAACAATATTATTCATAATAGCCAAAAAGTGGAAATGACCCAAAGTCCATCAATTGATGAATGAATAAACAAAATGTGCTATATCCACACAATGGGATACTACTCATCAACAGAAAAGAAAGAAATTGACTATTGATACACAAGAAAAACATGGAGATGTAGATCTAGATTTCAAGTGCAAGAAACCGGCCCTCCCCAAAAGTGTAGCTGCTGTATGATTACATTTACAGGAAATTTTAGGAAATGCAAACTAATCTCTAGTGACAGAAAGAGGATCAGATGTTGCCCGAGGAGAGGAGGGGTTACAATGACACATGATAAAAATGAGAGCGGCGATGGTGTGTTGCCTCCTTAATTGTGGTGATGGTTTCATAGGTGGGCACATATGTAAAAACTTACCAAAGTGTATACTTTGAATATGTACGGTATGATGATTTACCTGAAAAAGCGTTTTGCTTTGATTTAATTTATTCAGGGCTAAAATCCATCAAAAGCTTTCTAAGCCTGTCCGGAGGGGCCAGAAATAAAATCCTTGTAGGGTAGGGGGAGAGGGAAGCTTCAACTGCTGAGCTAAGCAGTTTCAGTCCAACCCACTAAGCCAAGGGGAGTCACTGGTTTCTTAAACAACACAGGTAATGTGGTGAAAACTGAATGGGAGCAAGATCATTCCAGCAGCTGTAATGAGACACTAGAAATAGGAATGTTGTCCGCCAAGCATGAGCGTTTTCTCCTTCACAATTATACTGCAAACACAAGTGTGAGGTTACAGTCCTCCGGATTGAACAGGCAAGCCAGGTCTGAAAAGTGAGAGGGCTTTCTTGGGGTACTGGCCAGACATTCAAATCCTGTCTATGTTCTATAGTCTCTGACATGGTTGCCAAATTATAGGTAGCATCCTAATTTGGACAGGGGACTGGTTTGCCACTCTGCATAAGTTGGTCTGGAGGAAACTGTTCATTAAAACTCAGAAATGACCAACATAAAATTAATATTTTTCTTAATAATAATAAAATCTCACATGCATGAAATGCTTACTCCCTACAGTTCTTTAAAGTAAAATGCTATTATCCTTCTCATTTTACACCTGAAGACACTGAAGTCTGGAGAGCTTCTGCGACTCACTCAAGGCCTGACAGCAAGTGCCACACCGGGACCTGAACCCCAGGAATCTGGCTCCAGAGGCCACCCTCTTACCCACTGGGCCAAGCTACTGCTCTCTTCCTATTTTGCCCCGGATTCCCAAACTCAGATGCTCAAAGCCAAACTTATAGATACAAACATATAGATCCACAGACCCTCAGAATTAGAAGAATGAAAATTCTTCCCAGCCAACACTCTACTGTGTCCCTACAGCTGTTACTCTGCTTCAGTTCAATGTTTCCTGAGACAAGAAGTTCCCCACTTCATAAGGCAACCGATTCCATGTTAAGTGGCTCATACTTTAGAAAGTTGTTTCCCGCCCAGCCTTACTGACACTTCAATGTACCAGCTGGTACCGATTCCATAAAGAATGTGTCATTCTCTTCTACCTACAGTCCTTCAATTACGAAGACAGTTATGCTATCCCTCCCTTGCCCAGTTTTCCTCGGTTAAATATCTCTCATTTGTTCAGCCATCTCCCATATGACAAGATTTAGACTCTTCACTTTCCTGACTGCCTTTGAATACGTTCCAGACTGTTCCTATCCTCTGACACACAGCAGCCAGAAGCGACCGCAAGCGCTGTAGACCAGCCAACAAAGGCCTAGGTGGAACTGAGAGTCCCTCTGATCTGCTCACCACCATCCTCCATAGTCCAACAGAAGAATCAGAATTTTTGGCATTGCCAGCGCACAGCCCGCTAAGACCCTGAGCCCCTGGGATCACCCGTGCTACCGTTAAGCTCCAGTTCCTCATGCTCAAATGTCTTGCACTACATAGAGCTCTGGAACCCTTTATTGTGGTCCTTCCCATTTTATGTGCCCAGGATTTATTACGGACTTTAGCACTTTGACTCAGTTCCTGGAGGTATGTGATCCTCTTTGGTCTTTGCCCTTGGAAGCCTGGCCCTCCTTCTGTCATCTATATGTGTACTTTAAAAATCCAGTGGGACAGGTCTGAATTTTACCCCTGGAACCCCTCACTCTCTTAAGCTATCTTATTCTTTGGTGTTTGGCCAAGGATAATCCTTATCTTTTCTCTGATCCTTTTAAAGCCTAACACACACACACTCACACACACATTCGCTAACCTTTCTGACCATGCCCAGCATTGTTTTGCTTAACAGATCCAGACGGTATGACCACTTTCCCCAAGATTTTTGTCACTTTCACTTTGCTAACCAAAAAGGAATGTTTTTATCATCAGGATTAAGTCCAGTTTTGCAATTTACCCCACTGCTTCTTCAATTCATGAGAACTGTAATTATCAGCAAGTTAAGAATTTATCCAAAGTGTTGCTATGAAAATAAAAAAAAACTTCCAACAGGTATTCAGATGGTTTGTCTCTGATCACCATTTCTAGCCTCTATGAGGTTTTATGAAGGACTATTCAGAGTTTTCCCCTACTTAGGCAATCACTATCGCTTTCATTTTCACCCTCCAGCCAATCAATTACTAGTTATTCCTTCTTGACATATTATACTCTGCTTTCCTTCTATATGGTATCGTTCTGAACCAGGTTTACCCTTGCATGTCCAGAGGCTAGTCAGAAGTCCTATTTGACCAAATTTGAATGATACCTATAAAATTGCTAGTATTAACATTTTACATTCATTTTATTACCCATATTCTGGGTGTTGGTACATAGGTAACTGAGGCTTTAAGTATCATTTCTGACCCTCTTCCTTGTTTTTTCTTGAGAATTACTAAGCACTGCTTTAGCTTTAGCTCCTCTCTCTTAATTACGTTTGTATTCTACATAAATTCCAGAAACACAATAGTTACTGACACACAGTCCCTGCTTGCTGGAGGAATTCATTTTTGATAAATTGACCAGCCATATATCATTATCAACATTGTCATCATTATCATTAATATTATTCTCTATTTTTGTAGGATCTTGTTCCTGGGGTTCTTATTAGATCTTTTTTTTTTTTTTACTTTTTCTCACTTTCATACATAACAATGTTTCCCAAAAGTATGGAAAATGTCCATATATCCTCCACTCACCTTTTCCAAATGTTAACATGTTACATAACCACTGTAATTAAGAATAGTACTGGTCAACTACTACTAATCTATAGATATTGAAATTTCACCAGTAGTAACTCCAATGTCCATTTCCTGGTCAAGGGTCCAATCCAGGATCACACATTGCTTTAAGCTGTCGTGCTCCTTAGTCTCCTTTAGTCAGTGACCTTCTTTGTCTTTCATGACCTTGACACTTTTGAGAACATCTGACCCCCTGAAGTATATACATGGTCATAAGCAACTAGGAGAGCTCCAGTTCACAGTGGACTTAGCAAAATATCAAGTCACGGCAAGAAGTTGCTTTTCAGTGACCAGTCTTCTATTTCATCCTCAATAAAGCTCACTTAGGCACCCAGAGACCAAGAGCAGACAGATTCTATGCAATTCTGTAATCATTCTTTTTACAGAGAGATAGAAATTGGATTGAATGGGGAGTATGAAAGTGCTTGAACACAGTGAAAGAACTTTGGCTCATGCTCTGAAGGAGTAGCAGAGGTGGCCAGGGAAGGGGGCGAACAAGGGTAGGGAAGTGAAGATGAGGTATCAAAGAGTAATAGATATTTGAACACATGTCAAGAATTCAAACTAGAAAGTTTTAAAATCTTATTTTAAAATACTTTATAAACCACCTCCCTCTAAATAATCTGTAGCTTTTTGCTTGAGATGTTACTTATCTGGCCAGCAGGGGCAGAAGGGTAACATCACTTTCAGAGAATATACTTTATTATTCTCAGAGACTGTATGCAGGTTTGTTTCCGTAACTGCCTGCCTCACTGTTACAGTCTCTTGCTAAGCAGGTCAAAGATTTCCTCAAGAACAACAAAGCTGGGCCTTCCTGGTGGCTCAGCAGTTAAGCGCTGCGCTGTGGAGCTGTTGGCAGCGGCGACGCAAGTTCAACACCCAGCCAGGGAAATTCCCACATAGCACGGCAGACCTCGCCTGCCTCGCCCGCTGCTCCCCTCAGCAGTGTATTTCTGATCTGCCTGTTCTGCTCCCCACTCTGTCTCTGGTGAACCCTCTCGCCGCCCCACACCTCTGGCCTGTACCCCAGCTTGTATGTATAGATAGATAAATCCTTAAAACAAACAAAAAAAAAGAACAACAAAGCTGGTTTCAAATCTTGGTGTGTGCTCAGCAGTTCCTATTGCCCGAGTTTGCCTGGGTTCTTGGAAAGATTAACAAACTGCAAAGTATCTGCATAAAAGAAGGACCTGACAATCCTGGAGGAATTCTGGAACTGGGTTGTGTAACAGGAACATCTTTCTGGAGAAGGTGGGAGAACTCAGGAAAGGAAAGGGAGGGAGATGACTTCAGCATTGCTGGGCACATCAGGTTCAGCAATAGTTGCAGTTTTCGACTCTTATCTTTATTTTTATAAACATTGTTGGGATTACTTAGACAGGATTTGCGATTACACTATCACTTCCTGTTCTGAACAGGAGGGAGTGAACTCAAATTAACAAGTAGGTTGTGAAGGACATTTGTGTTAAATACCTACCCAGTGTTGGAATTAAGGGACTCAGTAAGTACTTATCATCTGACACAATGGCTGTCAACCTGATTCTACTGATTCCTCTAAACATGTCCGGAGTTTAGGAAATCTACTCAATCCAAGAGCACTTTACCTAGAGACCAGGGAGCGAAAGGTCAACTTAGTCTACCCAGCCTCTTAACCTCCCCTGGACAACCTCTATGTTTGGTTTCTGGCTAAAATAACTCTCCCACTTCCAGCCCAGTCCTCTGGACTCTCCTCTGCCAAATCCTGGCAAGATCTTTGTTAAACTGTATTTGCAAACCGGGGTCCAGAGCACTCTGATAGTGCCCGGGCTCCGCTGTCGCCCCAATTTCCTCCCGCTCTATTGGTGAAGCTCCAGGGCAGAACTAGGGTGAGGACAGTGAGGCACTTGCCTTGATGCCAAATTTAAGAGGGCGTCAGACAACTCGGTAATGAAGAGAAATGATTTTGAATGCACTATTTTAAAAGAAAAGTAATGCAAAAGTCCATGTTGAGCAAATGATCAAAACTTTCAAAGGGATCCCATACTGCACGTGCACGACCCAACCTCACCCTAATTCCAGTCCTGGAACTCCAATTACACATTATTTACAAAAATAGGCGAGCGGTCAGCGGATGGAGGTTTGTCTATATGGATTTTTTTTTAATATCTGTATTAAATGCTATTGGTCTTGACCACCAACATGGGGGTCCACAGCCCCTTAAATCCTACGCCTCAAGCTCCTCCCAGCCCAGCTCCAGAAGCTTTGGTGACCTCCACCCCCTTCTCACTCCCAGTGTTCAGGTCCTGAGAATCCCCCGTGGCCGCCTCTTCCTCTGCCCAAGTCAGGCGCTGCGGCCCAGCCAGGCGGCGCGGAGGGCGGTCCGTGGCCCGACTCCGCGGCTCCTCCCTCCGCGCGCCCAGCCACTCAGCGGCCCTGCCGCTCCGCTCTCGGCGCCCGCCCCGGCCCGCCTCCGACGCCGGCCTCCTGGGCGCCGGCTCCCCCTATATAAATCGGCCATTTGCTGTGCTCCGCCCCAGAGCCCCGGAGTGCAGGCCGCTTCCTCGTCCGGTCCCGCCGTCGCCCGCTTTTTCTTTCTTTTCAACATGACAGATGCCGCTGTGTCCTTCGCCAAGGACTTCCTGGCAGGTGGAGTGGCCGCGGCCATCTCCAAGACCGCGGTAGCGCCCATCGAGCGGGTCAAGCTGCTGCTGCAGGTGCGTCCTGGGACCGAAGAGCCCGACCGGGAAGTGGCCAGGAGGGGGGGAGCGCGCGGGAGTGGTGCTCGGGGGTGGCGGGGAGCGAACGCTCTAGATTCGTCCTGGGAAGTGGCCGCGCCGGGGCCGCGGAGTCGGATCCAAAGGGCGATCGAACTTGGGAGAGATGCTTTAGTGACCCGAGTTCTGGATCTAGAAGGGGGTCGGGGGTGAAGGGAGGTGCGGAAGGCCAGGGCCGGGGCGTCCCGGAGCCCGCGGACTCGGAGGGGGCAGTCCGGGAGTGGTCGTTCCCCGGGGTCAAGGGCGAAGCCAGAAAACCGGCGCTGGAGGGTGGAACACCTGCCCTCACCGAAGACCTCAAGGTCGCGGCAAGGAGAGAAAAGCCTAGCGGAGGCCACGCGGGCCGGTGGCGCGGCCGGGCGGGCGAGCTCAGCTCTGGCGGGGCCGGAAGCCGGCGCCGGGAAACGCGTGTGCCTCCTGCGTCCGCCCCCGCGCCGCCGCCGGCGCGTCCCCGCGGCCTGTGTTCCTGCGCAGCGCGCTCTCCCTCTCCGGCTCTAGAGGGCGCGCCCGGACGGGTGTAGCGGTGGTGGCCCGCGGGTCACCTCTAGAAGAGTGGAGGCGGAGCGGGAGGGAAGCAACTCCGGAGACCTGAGGCATAGGCCACGGTCACCCAGGTGACCGCGCCCTATGTGGGACGCACCCTAATGCCTCTGAACCTGGCCTGAGACAATGACCTTTCTCCCAGGTCTAAAGGGCACTGGTACTCTCGAGGGTGCCCCCTTCCCACCCAGAGGAGTGGAGACCTAGTGCTTCTTCGACCTGTGCTAGCGTCTGAGGGTTAGGAGGGTCCAGCCTTCGTGATTTGGATGACTAGATTTGGGGGGAAGGAGGAAATAACCTTAAAAAGCATTGATTGAGATGATTGTCTTCCTTTGGCATTCCGGCATGGTTCTAACTCTTCCTGTTGGCCTCCTTTTTGTCTTTCAGGTGCAGCATGCCAGCAAGCAAATCACCGCAGATAAGCAATACAAGGGCATCATAGACTGTGTGGTTCGTATCCCCAAGGAGCAGGGGGTCCTGTCCTTCTGGCGTGGTAACCTGGCCAATGTCATCAGATACTTCCCCACCCAGGCTCTCAACTTTGCCTTCAAAGATAAATACAAGCAGATCTTCCTGGGTGGTGTGGACAAGAGGACCCAGTTTTGGCGCTACTTTGCAGGGAATCTGGCATCAGGCGGTGCTGCTGGGGCCACATCCTTGTGCTTTGTGTACCCTCTTGATTTTGCCCGTACCCGTCTAGCCGCTGATGTGGGTAAAGCTGGAGCTGAAAGGGAATTCAAAGGCCTCGGTGACTGCCTGGTTAAGATCTCCAAATCTGATGGGATTAAGGGCCTGTACCAAGGCTTTAACGTGTCTGTGCAGGGTATTATCATCTACCGGGCTGCCTACTTCGGTATCTATGACACAGCAAAGGGTAAGTTTGCCATGTGCTTTGAAACTGTTCTTAATGAGACCATTTAAAAGATCATGGTGCCATCCTAATTTTCCTGGAGCCAGAGATATTTTGTCATGGCTGAAGAAAGCCAAAGTCATGCATTACAGCCCTTGTTGTGCACAGATGAGATGTTGGGGGATATGAACTCCGACAAGTCCATAACACTCTGCTTTTTGGTAAAAGTGGCTTTTCTATTCTCAGGAATGCTTCCAGATCCCAAGAACACGCACATCTTCATCAGCTGGATGATCGCACAATCGGTCACGGCCGTGGCCGGGTTGACTTCCTATCCGTTTGACACTGTGCGTCGCCGCATGATGATGCAGTCAGGACGCAAAGGAAGTAAGTTTCTAAGTTCCCCTTGAGCAGAAGATAGCGTGGGACAAGCTGTGGCCACAAACACTCCATGCCTGGCTTCAAAAATGGCAATCTGTTCAGATCTTGGGATGCAGTTGGTGGGTCTGTGTCCAGTGCAGGCCTTTGGATGCCTGTGGACAAGGGCGCTTGCATGGCATAGAGACCATTCATGGTACTAAAGATGGTATTAAGACCATCAGGTAGTCTCACATTCCTTCTCTACTCCTCACATCGATATTTCAGGATTGCCAGCACTAATGTGCAAATGTTGAGTTTTTGCATGGTGACACTCGCTCTTAAATGCGGGGCTCTGGCTTAGCTACTAACTCTTGGGGACTTTCCATCAGCTTTCAGTCACCAACTCCATGTCTTTTTTTCTTTGCAGCTGACATCATGTACACGGGCACTATTGACTGCTGGAGGAAGATCGCTCGTGATGAGGGAGGCAAAGCTTTCTTCAAGGGCGCATGGTCCAATGTTCTCAGAGGCATGGGTGGTGCTTTTGTGCTGGTCTTGTATGATGAAATCAAGAAGTACACATAAGTTATTTCCTAGTTCTTCCCCCCACCCCAACCCATGAGCAGCAGGCATGTTGTATTATGTAACATATCTTGACAGACTATTGGCTGTCTATTTATCAGCAGTAACTATTTACTGGTTGAAAATGGGAAGCAATAATATTCATCTGACCAGTTTTCTCTTAAAGCCATTTCCATGATGATGATGGTGATCATAATAATGCTGGGACTCAATTATATTTTTTATTTGTCACTCCTGATAAATGACAAATTTGAAGAAATAAAAAATATCTGAAATATAATTTTGTTTGTGGCTTATTTTCATATAAAAACATTTTGTGATTAAGTACTACATTTGAGTTAAATACTCAAGTACATTCTCAGTAAATGCTACATGTTTAATAAATGCTGCAGTGTCTCCTGAGTTAAACAGTTTCCTTTTAAAACCCATCTTCAACCGGATTATCAAAGTAGTTTAGTGATGGCATCCATCAATGTTCCCAACATGGTAGGAAAATGAAATTCAGACCCAGCACATCCAAACACCATTGCTCTACCACCTGTGGACGGTCAGAGCTAAAGGTGCTTTCACCAAAAAGTACCAGTCCTGTGGATTATTAATCAAAAAATAGAAGCCAAGTTGTTCATGCTTAAATGGCTGGTTGTCATGTGAATTTCATTTATTTGAACAAAAGAAATTGTTAAGTTCAGGTAATAATAACAATTTCTGCCCAGTTGCCTTCCCTCTTCCATCGTCACCTGGCTCAAACACTTGTATCTAATCCCATTCAAAGCAGAGGATTAGGGCTGCTACAGTTAGGTAGTGCTGAGATTGCAGGGCTGGGAAAGATTACAGAGAGCCAGACAATGGCCACGACCTCAAAACACCCTAAAGGGGAACTAACTAACTTACTAGCCAAATGTGCTAATAATAAGCCCAGTGTGTGGAGGGCATTTATGTTTCTTTTGGATAAGCTCAATTTGGGATCCATGTGAGAATGTGCGATTGCTGTAGCCCTTGATTACAGCTCAGAAATCTGGTGGACCTTACCTGTGGTATGAGGTTTGAATGAAGAATAAAGCACCATGGCCGTCAAGCCGCAACACTGAAAGTAGAAAATGATAGGCTGGGTGACCCATGTGCACAGGTAAAACTGGTTTCCGAAGATGCCCACACACACTGGCATGTATAAGGGCTGCTGGCAGACTGGGCCCGCATAGCATGTGTTAATGCTCCGGGGGTGCCAGAGGTTTCGTTGCTCATCCCCTGGCCAAGCTCCTGAATCTGACTATGGCTTAGTCATTAAGGGCTCTTTTCACAATGTACACATATATCAAGACAGCAAGTTGTATACCTTAAATAGATAAAATTTTTGCATGTTAGAAATATCAAAGTAAAAAAAACTTCTGGTCTCAGAAAAGCATGGGTTCTGCCACTTAATTGTGCTATTGGGCAAGTTACTTAATTCTCTAACCCTCAATTTTCTTCATCTATAAAATGACAATAATCACAATGCCTGCCCCAGAGGGTTGTTGCAAGGATTACATAATTTATGCAAAGCATGTACCATAGAACATACATAATAAGTACTCTATAAATGGCAACTATGCTCATTATTAAGAGGCAGTTAAGATTTCAGAGGTTCCAGAAGCACAAGTACCTGGATTTGAATCCTGGCTCTTCAGATTACTTAGCCATCTACCCTGAGCAAGCCATTTCATCTCCTGAGTCTCAGTTTGCTCATCTGTAAAATGGGGGTATGATGGTGCTCACCATATTTCCTAAGGGTGTTGTGAGTGAGGGTTAAGTCACATAAAACATGTAGAGCAGTAACTATGGGCCCAGGGATCTAGTAAGCAGTTCGGTAGGAAATTTTCATGGTTAGGCATCCATTTTGTTGAATGAAGATTTACCCAAGAGGAGCACTACCTAAGAAGGAGTTCAAACCCAGTTTTCTTTTTCTGTGCCTGCCTCTATCATTCCTCTGTCGCATAGCACTGATAGAAAACAAACTTCAGTTATAAATTTTGATCCTGAAAGGGAATGAGACTCTCCACTTCGGGCTGCAAACCATAATACACGAGAAACCAGCCCCCTTTATGGTTATTACAATAGATGTGGACTCACTGAGCTGAAGGCTATTAAAATAAACCTAGGACCAGGCACTAATGATCAGAAAGCAAGAAGTGGTGCCTCCTGCAATCGGGTGGCTGACATAGATGAGGGGGTTTTTGTTGTTCTTTCTATTCTTGTTGTTCAATGATTTTTGAAATTTAATTTAAAGACAAAGTGGTTTTAATCTCTCCAAGCTGAGCAGGATAGTGCTATAGAATTCATTATGTCCATTATGTTCACACGAACATAGATGGTACACAAGCAACACCCTAATTTATGCTGTTGTTTTGTTACTATTCAATGCATAACAGGATTCGTGAAGCCTGATTCCAGGTGAGAGAGCCAGAATACAGGTCAGCTTGCGCACAGCCGCGCTTCCCATTCTAGCGGCCTCTCCACTCGGGCACTGGCGGTGGTGTGCTGTGGGTGCGCCGGACCGCCGGGGAAAGAAAACAGGGGTGTCTCCCCCCAGGGCCAGTTTTCGTGGACGGTAAGTCATTTAAACCATTATTTTTGTATTAAAAGAGATGCAGCTATGTGAGAGCGTCTTTTGCACAATTTGAATGCATTTTAAAAACATAAGCTACAAAGAGAGTTCCTGCGTACAGAGGATGGTTTTTGGCACAGTCCCTGGACTCCTGGGGGAAGCCATTCAGCCTCCTCTACCATTATGAACACTTTGGTAGAAATATTTTAAAAGTACTGTTGTGCTGGATAATGGATTTTTAAGCTTCAGTGTTAATGAGGTAAATTTAATTTTTCCTGTGAAGTTTGTGAGCATAGCCTCTCTTTTTTTTTTTCTTTAGGCTTTTAACATAGTTACTATCTGTACATCTGTACATTGTAATCAAAACCAAATAGTAAAGATATTAAATGAAAAGCCAATATCTATCTCCCTGTCCAGCCTCTCCCAACCCTAGACCCCCTCCTCAAAAATAACCATGATTGACTGTCTTGTACATCCATGGGAAGATGGAAGAAATGAATGCATGTTGTTGTAACAGTAGCAGATTTGTTTTTATCTGCATCATATTCTGACTGCTTGGATTCAAAATGGCATGATGCTTGCAGACCCGTGTCAGATGTGGGGTACCCGTGCTGACAGTCAGAGGCAGAAGGGTGGGGAGGGGGAGCTTCTGGACTCCAAGCAAAGATTTTCAAGTGTGAATCTTTATTCTAAAAACCTAAACCAGTACTTTCCTTAGGGGTTTTTGCTTTGGTCAGGAAGTGAGCTGGGGACCAGCTCTCATATCAAAACGTTAGTTTCTCACCCTAAAGTCCCTTCCAGTTTAGATGTATTCTGACTCCATAATTTTTACATACAGCAGAATCAGTGAAAGGGTTGTGAATAGGTGATTTAATCCTTCCAGAGAACATTTTTTAAAATATCTAACACAGTCGTACTTGAATAGTCTCTGACTCAGGGCAGTCATTTGGAGACTGTGTGGGTGGGTTAGCATTGGCAAGTAAAATTACAAATGTAAAGATTTACATTAATTTCGGGACCAAGAAGCTGAGCAACAAAATTACAGCTCGGAGTCTGGGTCAAAGGTGATGTGATTTACCTCAAAATAATTAACATCTGTCTTTTCAAAGCCTCATCTTATTATGTGTAATGTGCACTTCAGTATGCAGGTGGAGATTTAGTTGAACAACAAATTTTGGACGCCGCAATTTCTGGACACACACAAAAAGCCTTGTGTTCCACTCCAAATGTTTGAGGGAGCTTTCTCATCATTTCAGCTATTATTTGCTTTATGTGCAGGTGAACAAGTTCAGATGCATGGTGCTCTTCTTAGGCAAAGGCTAAAAGAGCCTCTGGTATCCCAGCAACAGAAATAAACAATGTTCAAGCGACAGATTGGGCGGTTGTTTCGCCGGACCCTCTTTGGAGTTAGATTAAAGGAGTCCATTAATCCACAGCATTTCCATGACTGCCAATGAAGGGGACCGTGGAGGAGAGGTCTTATGTTGATGGTGAGCATCCATCTGGGATTACATTTCCTTGGGCAACTTTTGTCAGGCAGGGAGGAAATCAGCACTGTGGCGATTTAAGAGAAAGTGCCGAATCTGATCACATGACCCGTCTCACCGGCTCCCAAGTTCTCAAGCCCAGAATGGAGGTGGTCGTGGCTGTAAAGATAAAACCAGAGCAAAGTCTGTGCTAGGTTGCCGTCGATAGATCCACTTCGGAGGGCCTCGTGCTTGGGAGTGAACAGGACACTCTCCTGTCGCCATGAGCTGCCCGCGCCCTGCTCCGTGAGAGCAGACTTTTCGTGCGCAAGGGCACTTGAACCGTGACGCTAAGGCTGCCTGCGCAGCAGAGCCATCTCTCAGCTGGCCCTTCCCAGCCCTGGGGGACAGGGGGCGGCACGTTCACGTGGCCATATGGATTTGTAAGATTTTCAAAAAGTAAGGTGTGTTGGCGTTTTTAAAAAGAGGGCGCCACAGTTATATAAGTGGATCCCCCACCCCTGACAAAATCTGCCTCTGCTCCTGCTCACGGAGTAGAAGGAGCTGGAGTGGGAGCCCAAGGGGCCAGTCCTGTAAGTTAGGGCAGAGTGGGGAGCAGACCTGGGGCTTCCTCGCCACTACCCCCATCTTTCCTCGCTGGACTCGCTCTTAGGAAGCTTTTGGGGCTAGAGGTCTCATTTTCTAATACCACACTTTCTCACTGGACAATTATCCAGCTTTACTATATAAAATAAAGGTCAGCTTAGCTCATTCACATAACTGCCTTGTGCCTCTGTCTGCCCACCTGGTATATTCAGATAAAAATAGTACCCGCTGCATAGGAATGGTGTGAAGATTAAAGGACTTAGTATGTGTAAAGTCGGGCACCTGCTTTCTACAATTTCACTATGATTTTGACTGTTACTGTTTTATCAAAATACTTTAAATGATTTTTATTTCATTTATGGGCGACAGGTTCAAGGGATTTATTCCTGACCTACGATTTTCTAAACCAGTCTCAAGAAAATGCTATCAAGAAAGTGAATCAGAGGAGGAGGAGGGGTAGAGACTTTGGGAATGGAGCCCGTGGTTAGAGAGATAATCCTGAGCAATAACTCGGAGCACTGATTTTACAACACTGATGATGAAAGGGAGCAAAGGCCAAAAATCAATCTGCCTTGCCTCACACCCAGACCTCACCGCCAGCAGACACTGTGATCGTTAGGGTTCCCTGTGCTCTTGTAGCAAGCAGTATTTCAAGGAATCCATGAGGCCTTCGCCTGATGAACCAATCCTGTGACTTCACTCCCTCAGGACAGAAGTTGCCTGAAAAGGCAATGTACTGAGACCTTTGAAAGCAAAAGATCTTCTTTCACTTTTGTGATTAAGTTTAGGGCTCAGGGGTCCACTGATTATAAAAATTAAGCTTGTAGTGGGTATCCAGGCAGAAAGGCAGAAGGTCAAGATGCTTACATGTCTGGGTAAAGGCATGCTATTCGTCAATTAGGATAGGCGACTGGGAGCAAGGGTTGCCTGGTAAAATTGTAATCCCACCTCAGTTCCACGATCCTTGTCTGTGGGTTCACGTCAAATCTCATCATCGGTTAGTGCCTCAATTTACACTCCCCCCACCCCAAGAAAATTGGAAATCAGTGTTTCTTGTTTGAGTTAAGTTATCATTTCTTAAATCTTCTCCTCAGGGGGCTATGGCTCCTTTCAAAATTTCTAGAGCCACACAGATTGGATTAAGATAAGCCTACTTCTGCTGATCAAACAATCGACACAAATAAGCACCTGGTGATTTTTCTAAATCTACAGGGTCAGGATTAGCACTCATGATTTTGATCTTTTATATGCCAGATGTGACTTAAACACTTCACATAGATTAACTCCCCTGATCTTCTCAACAGCCCCGAGTGGTAGTTATTGTTATTAACTCCATTTCACAATTGAGGAGACTGAGGCTTTGAGAGGTGAGATAGCATTTACTGAGCTGTCTGACTTGACAGAAAGTTTCAAAGAGAATGTCAAGGTGATTCTGTCCAACTATTTGTGGTCATGAAATATATTAAGATATTAAGACATGAAAGTCAGCTCATTTCATTATCAACAGACTCAATTCACTGGAAAAATGTTAAATAGAAATTATAATGACCAAAATACTGTTTATAGAACCCATTTTGTAGAGGATGGACTATTTTCTATTTTTCAATCCATTTAAGAATTTTTGTTGTCAAAAATCACTTGTACCGGGCCTCCCTGGTGGTGCAAGGGGTGAAGTCTCAGCCTATGAAGCTATCAGCAGCCACTGCAGCACGAGTTCTATCCCTGGCCAGGGAGCTTCCCACATGGCACAGCAGAACTCTCCTGTCTCACCTGCTGCTCCCCTCAGCAGTGTACTACTCCCCATTCTGTCTCTGGTGAATCCTCTCCCCCCCCCACATCTCTGGCCTACACCCCAGCTTTTTGTATGCATAGATAAATAAATCTTTTTAAAAAATCGCTTGAACCTAAAGTTTTAGGGTGAAATTTTATTTTCTTCAAGTTTCACTAGCTTTTCTAGGACAGACTTTCCCTTTAAATGAAGGCTCTTGGCCAGGAATGCTGAACCCCTCTTTGCTTATCTGCCTGAGGCACTGGCCCATTAGGTTAGGCCCATACCATGACACAACCCATAACCGGGTTGTGTTTGGCGTCCTTCATCTCTCACCAGGGTTGGGGCTCAGGAAAATGCTTTTCTCGGAGTACACTTGCATCAAAAGACCGCCGAGTGCACCTCTTGTTCTGCTACTCCTTCTGTGCATGCTCTGAAGTCCCAACCAAACCACTTGCCATTCCCCAGCCATGTGGTTCACTTCCATATTTCCAATTTATGTGGTACTATTACTTTCCCACCCCCGACTGCCCCCCTCTGCTGCTCTGCCAAGATGTGGTCCTGTAAGACCCAGCTCAGAGCACTCCTCAATGTCTGCCTTCCCAGCCCATGGCCCTCTCCTTTGAACTGCTAAAGTGGTCTATTCATGTCAACTCCACAAACACAGAGATTTCGTGGGTTTCATTCATGGTTGTATCTCCAGTGCCTGCAATGCTGCCTAGTAGGAAGCAGATATTCAAGAAATAATTGAGTGAATGAATGTTAATGTTCATTTCATGGTATGGTAACTAAGTATGTACTTGCCGCGTACATTGGGGGCTGAGCTTGTTTTTCACATTCCTAACACCATAGCATAGAATTCAGTGAGCACATAGTGAATATGTGGTAAGTGTCCATTGGAAGGAGAAATGAGAGAATGAATGACTGATGGAATTGGTTTCTTTGGTTATCCATCAGCATGAATGAATTTGGGCTGGATCCAGCCCCTTGCTACCTGGGAACAATTCTGCAGTAATAAATTGCACGGGGCCTTCCTGACTTACATCTGTTAGTTTACTCTGCCCCTGTGTTCAGCAGGAGGATCTGAATACAGCTGGTATCACCTGGTTCCTTTAGGGCTGCTTCATTGTCCATACTAGCAAACTAGAAAGCCAGGGTCTTGGGGCTCTTCCCCCCACCCCCAAATCTGTGAAAACCAATCTGACTCCACAGCCAGTGCTCCTACCATTTGATGGGGAGCTCCCAACACAAAGCCCTCCATATAATAAGTACTTGATGGCTGGCTATCTGGTTGTGATGGTGACAGAGCCGAACACTGTCACACAAGATGACTCAGGCCACTCCAAGGGGAAAGAAACAGGCATGTTACTAGGGCACCTGAGGATGCTGCCATTAGAGCTATACCAGTTGCACACCCGCGTGACTTATTAGGGCTGATTAGACCAGGCATGTGCTTGGCCCTGGGCCTAATGTCCGCAGCACCTAAGATAACCCCAGCCACTGAAAGCCAAGGAAAGCTTACAGTGGCTTGTCTGTATCTCTCTCTCTCTCTCTCTCTCTCTCTCTCTCTCTCTCTCTCTCTCTCTCTCTCTCTCTCTCTCTCTCCTTTCTTCTCTCTCTCTCTTATGGGATGCCCCTATTGGTCTACTCACACTTTTCATCCTGTGAACCAGAAACTCTTCTGATTGTGTGGGTTTTCTCACAATCCTTTCTGCATCTTCTGATTCAGCTGCTATGATGACCGTTTTCTGGATGTGGATAACTGAGGAACTGGCAAGTCACAAAGAACACGGTCAGTGGAGAACCCTTAGGCCGAGAACTTCCACAGAGAGAGGGCTACGAGGCAGCGCAGGATGGTGTGGAGCCTGGAAAAAGGCCAGGGAGCCCGAGGAAGGGGAGAGGTTCATGCTGGGAACCACAGGGCTGTTTGGGGACGGACCCCTTGTCAGCAGCGCAAGCCAAGGAGGGGTGCTTGGTGTAGTGGTTGAGAGCATGGCTCTACCTCTTCAAGTGATGGAAAGGTACCAAGTGGAGGTGCCTTGCTGAGCTGGAAAATGGGCTGAAGAACAGCGCTGTGGTGCGGATTCAGGGAACTTGTATTGGCGAGGCGCGTGGGACAGAGCTGGGCACAAAAATATGTGCTTAGTGCTAAATGACCGCAGGGCTCTCTACAGGCCAGTCTTCTCCCTGCAGATGCAGGTGTGCGTGCGTGCGTGCGTGCGTGTCTGTGTGTTAAGATGACACTTAGTAGGTGGTGTTTTCGGTGTGTTAGTAAAGGTGGAGAGCAGGGGTAAATACCCCCGCCCGCCACGCGTGGAACTGAAGACAACCGGAGTGGGGAAATGCAGCTATTGTGGGCCTAATGGCTACCGAAAGCCGCTGGACGAGCCGGGCAGGCTGGAGGAGCCCGGCTGAGGAAGCCGTGGCGCCGCAGAGCCGCAGCGGCCAGAGAAGTGGCGTCCGTCGCCTTCTAGCGGCTGCCTGCAGGGGGCGCGCTCTGCCCGCCCGCCCCGCGCGGCGCCTGCGGCGCCCTCCGCAGGGGCTGCTGTGCGTTCACCTCCCTCCACCCATCGCCTCCAGGAAGCCTCCTCCTACCACAGGGGCTACGCGCTTCCTCCTCCTCTGAAGCCCCAGGGCCTCCTCTGCACTTGCTCACTAGGACTCGGATACGTGCTGCCTGGTTGGCTAACTGTGTCGGATCTACTGATTGGATAAATCTTGACTCCGCAATAATATCCCACCTGTGTTTCTCCCTCGTCACACTCAAGCCCTGGCACACTGGTAGCCACAGAACGAGGGCCCAGCAAAACACTTGATCTGCCTCTAGGAGGTCTCACGGTAGTGACACCGGAAGGAGATTCTCAGGGGCAATGTCTTGATACAGAGGAAACCCATCAGCAAGGGGGCCCATTGGCAAAGAAACCCCAGCTGAAACCCAGCTTTGGTGCAGAGTCCTGTGCTGGGCACCTGGGGCACAGAGAGGGTCCCTGCCCTCATGGGAGATACGGTGAAATGGAAACTAGAAAGTGTCCCCTCTCCTGCCTCCTCACTAGTGCCCCCCACCCACCCCGTGGCACTTCTCTGAGCCCATTTCTTCATGTTTATCTTTGAGTGGGTTGGGGCATGGTGGTCAGAGAGTATTATAGCCAGATCAATGTTTTTACTTTCGTGAGGAGAGAAATTATATTTATCTATTAGGTCACTTAAATGACATTTGAAAATTGAAAAGTAAAATGGAAAGGCTAGCATTTTGTGACAATCAAATGATAAAATATTTATGAAAGCTCTCTGTTACTCAGCGTCTCCATAAAAGTTCGGCACTTTTTCCATCGCTAAAATACACAGGAAGCATTTGGTAAGGGTTTCCTGAGGAGAGTGAAATTGCTTTTTTCTAGGGGATGAGGTGAAGCGTTAAGTCGTGTGACAAGATCCAAACATAAATGTGAAAGTTGAGGGTGCAAGAATGTCTGACATGCGCCCATGACTTGTCCAGACACGAGAGTCATCCAGATGGTCTGGTCTGTGTTGAATGAATTCAGAGCAATCGCTGTGGGTGGGTGGCGGGCAAAGGAGGCTCCAGCACAGAGGAAAGACCTGAGATGGGCCTTGACGATTGGCCTGGATTTCTGTAAAGAGGCCGAGGGAAGACCACCGAGGCAGGGGTGGAATGAATAAAGGTGTGAGGCCGGAGGGGGCGAATGGCTAGACCTGCAGGGACAGTGGGCAGGGACCTCTGCTTTGCTCACTACCGTATCCGCAGTGACTCGCACAGTCGTTGGTACTAGGTAGGTGGCCAATAAGTGTTTATCAAGGAAGGGAGGCAAGATGGCGGGGGAGGGAGGGAAAGGAATTGTGCCAAGTTGAAATCAAAGCTTCCCATAAATCGCCAGAGTCCAGACAAGCAAACAGAAACCAGAAGGACACAGATGTTTCAAGCAAGGCCGTTGTCTTCCCCACTTGATTAGAACTTCCAGGAAGGCAGGACAGAGAGCCCTGCCTGACTTGTTCAGCTCCATACCCGTGGTGCCAAAACCAGTAACCAGTGCGCAGAAAAAGCTCTGTTCTATTTGTTGAAGGGAATGAGTGGGTGAGAGCAGCAGTTTGTGGAAAAGGTGGAGTCGCAAAGTCCTGGGGCCAATCCTTGCTCTGCTGGCAGTGGTAGGGGTGGCCCCGGGCAGGTTCCTCACATTGCTGGGATCTCACAGGGTTGACCTGAAGTTTAAATGAATAGAATATGTTCCTTCGGCCCGACCAGATTTCTTTTTTTTTATTAAATTTATTTATTTATACATACAAGCTGGGGTACAGACCAGAGGTGTGGGGCGGCGAGAGGGGTCACCAGAGACAGAGTGGGGAGCAGAACAGGCAGATCAGAAATACACTGCTGAGGGAAGCAGCGGGCGAGGCAGGAGAGGTCTGCCGCACTATGTGGGACTCTCCCCGGCCGGGCGTCGAACTCGCATCGCACGATGCCGACAGCTCCACAGCGCAGCGCTCAACCACTGCACCACCAGGGAGGCCCCCGACCAGATTTCTGCAGAGTGCTTTGTGTACAGCAGGCCGAGAGTCAGTAGCTGTTGGTTGCGAGGAAGTTTGGAGACCTTGACCTTTTTTCCGTGTAGGCCTCGTGTGCAAAGGGTGTTGGCTGATTAGCACAGACTTGGTGTGAGGCTCAAACTGCAGGGAGGACATGCAGGTGTGGAGGCTGTGGCAACCATGAGGGAATTAGGACATGCGAGGGTGATGGCAGTGGATGGAAAGGACGGGGGGGTGGGAGGAGAAGGGGAGCAAAGGAGGAACAAGAGGAACTGTAGTTTTGAAGGGAGGCTACTGAGAGATGGCCACAAACTAAGAGGAGAAGTAAGTATAAGCCCAGAAAGATGTAGAGACCTGCCAAGTGTGTTTTACTGCTAAAGAGTGAGGCGCTGAGTACAGCCTGGAGCCCCTATCAAAGAGTAGAAGAAACCTGAAGACATGCGTGGTTTCTGCCGTACCTGGTCAATGAAAATCATGGTGGCCAATTCCCAGACCCTGCAAGATTTTCAGGCCATGGTGTTTTTCCAGGAACTTTGGAGACTGCGTGTATTTTCTTCTTCTCTCAACATGTCAGAAAAGCATAGTCCACAAGGGGGCAGATGATGTCTGGCAGAGTCCAATTTCCACGGAAATGCAGTGATATTAAAAGGCACGCTTCCCTCCTGGGGACCCAGCTGCCCGAAGGCGCGTGAACAGGACACTGGTGTCGTTCATTTCCCCTGCCTCACTAGCAGGCGCTGCAATGCCAGAGTTGGGATGTGCCCATGAAGTGGGCACTGGGAAGCCACAGCGCCCTTGCCTCAGTGCGGGGGGCATGGATTATTGCTCATACTTGGCACGGCCTCCTGCTTCGAGCTCCTGGCCGCCTTGCTGATTGTGTCTCCCAAGCAGGGCCAGTGGGGAGCAGAGAAGCTGGTGCCCAGCGGGCCTGATGGTGCGAGCGCTGCTTCTGCAAACCGAGGTCAATCAAACAGTGCCCACTCTGAGCAGAGCGCAGTGTGGGTGTCAGGAAGTGGAAACCGGGAAGCCAAAATTTCCTGTAACAAATTGACTTTAAATGGAAGAGAAAAGGCACATCTACATACTTCCGGGATCAGAGAGACCTGGGTTCAGATCCCACCTCTACCACTTCTTAGCTCTATGTCTGGGGGGGAAGCACTTAACCTCCCGAGCCTCAGTTTCCTTATCTGTCAAATAGAGAGATAATAATAGCGCCCCTCAGCTTTCTGATGCATAATGCTAATCTCCAGCCCGCTGCCCTTCCCCTCCCCCCTGCCCCGGGGGCAGTAAATTAGACTGAGGTTCTTGACATTTTTAATCCCACGACCTGGTCTAAAGTTTTTTCATTTCCAAGCTGATTTTAAAAGCTTAACTTTCCCTGTCAGGAGGTCTCTTTAGGGCCCTGGCTCAAGCTCAGCAGAGTGAGGTTCACTTCCTGTCTACCCAAATGGCATGCACCCATATAACCCTTGGTTCCCCAGGCCCTTGGAGGCGAGCCTTGGCCTGGCTAGCCCTAAAAAGAGCTAATAGAAAAGCCTTTTATATTTAGCTTCAGGCTCTCATAAGTGATTTCTTGGCAACAGGTTTCTCTTCCTAAATAGGGCTGGATTGGACTAATATTAAAATGAACTTCATGAGAGACACTACAGCAAAGCTGTTAAAAGCCTTTCCAGCACAGCAGTTACGGGCTGGTAACCACATGTCTGGCTTCCCATCCAGTCACCCCCACTTACTAGCTGCGTGCCTCTCTCAGGCTGAGGTTCTTCATCTGTAAAACGAAGCCAGTCTCAGTTCCTTCTTCACCGGCTGTTTGTGAGGTCTGATGAAATACGAGGCATGGGAAGCACTCAGCTCGCTGCCTAGCCCATGGATGTGTCCCAAAGGGTGGTGACCCTGACTGCCACCCCCTGCATCCGGTGGGGCTTTGGAAAAGGGAAGCCTGTAGGGAGCGTGCAGGGGGCGGCACTGAGGAAGAGTCAGGCCGGAATTAAAGACTGTCAGCTTTCCATCCAGAGCAAACACACCACACTGGAAAGTTGCCTTGTCCACTGGGTACCCTGAAAACCATCGGGAGCTGCCTTCCCGACCCTTGTTTTCAGGCGGGCGCTGGGTCCTCAGCAGGTTGAGACCAGCGTGAGCAGCTGGCACTGGCTGGAGACCAGCTGATGCGGAGCCTGCCAGAAACCATTCCTCTGCGCCAGGGGGCAGGCCCCACCAGGGGCGGTGTGCGTTTGCAAGGCGAATGGTTGGCACCATATATTCACCTTTACCCATGAAGGGGGAGGAGGAGGCCAATGCCTGTGGAGGGACAAACTCCCTCCTACTTGGGCAGGTCTCAGACACCTGTGCATTCTTGTCAGCTCAGCAGTGACCTTGTGTGACATATTTGAGAAAAAGACTAGAAAACACACAGGTTTTTTTTCTAGCTAGGACTTGGTGAAACCTCTTGGAAATAACTGTCATGGCTTAAGCCTAAATGCTGCGTAAGCCAAGAAGACTGAAGCGTACATTCAATCTTTATGTCTCGCTTCATCCACTGATGTAGCGATCCTAGCGCTGTGAACAGGCCTTTTTGAGCTCTGGCTATTACTTCACCCTTTATACATCTTTCCATATGTGTGTCTCCCCCTTACCGCTTTCATTTTTGGGTAGGAAATATAGAGGCAATACATGCCCCTGGAAGCAAATTCACCAGCCTGCACGTGCGGAGTGACCGTGTCATCTCTCTCCTACCCACAGGCCATCGCTGTTACCACATTCCCCTGTCCCCCCCAGACATCCTCTCAGCAATGGCGAACATATATTAAGTTGGCACAAAGTAGCATTCCTACTCACAGTTGTATTCCCAATGCCTAGCCAAGTTCCAAAACACAGTATTTCAAAAGAAGTGTGTTGGTTGAATATTTACTTGCTCTAAAGTGTGTCGTGTGTCTCAGCCCTGAGTACCTGTTCTCTAGCTGATATTTCAGCAGACTCTCACAACCTTACCTGTTTGGGCTTGCAGTTCTGGTCTTAATTTCTCAGGACTGAGATTTACAAAGAGGCCATGGGACTTTGCTTGCAATAAACAACTCATTGGGCTTCCCTGGTGGCGCAGCGGTTGAGCGCTGCGCTGTGGAGCTGTCGGCAGCGTGTGATGCGAGTTTGACACCCAGCCGGGGAGAATCCCACATGGTGCGGCAGACCTCTCCTGCCTCGCCCGCTGCTTCCCTCAGCAGTGTATTTCTGATCTGCCTGTTCTGCTCCCCGCTCTGTCTCTGGTGAACCCTCTTGCCCTCCCATGCCTCTGGCCTGTACCCCAGCTTGTATGTATAAATAAATAAATCTAAAAAAAAATAAACAACTCATTATCTTTCACAATAAAACTTACAGTAGAACAACAGCGCCCCTGTTCACCCATCTTCTCCCCTGTTCTGTTGAGTGTCAACTCAAAGCTTAGCTCTGGCTCCAGTATGTTGAGTTGCCTGACATCAGGGCTGTAGAGATTATGATGCCATGTTCATCTTCAGGGAGTCTTTAACCACACTGAACTCAGAATGTTGAATTTTGGCTCAGAAAATAAAATGTAGGCATTTCTGAACCACTGAGGTAGGCCTTAGTCCCTAACAGAGTTGGATTTTCCAGAAGCATCCACATGGATGTCTTCATTATTAGTCTCTCTCTCGCTCTCTCCCACTCAAGGTGATTGGGGCCTAGGCTGGATTCCTAGACATTTTTTAAAAAGATTTATTTATTTATGCATACAAGTTGGGGTACAGGCCAGAGGCGTGGGGCCTCGAGAGGGTTCACCAGAGACAGAGTGGGGAGCAGAACAGGCAGATCGTCTGAAATACACTGCTGAGGGGAGCAGCTGGCGAGGCAGGAGAGGTCTGCCACACCATGTGGGAATCTCACTGGCCGGGCGTTGAACTCGCGTTGCCGCTGCAAACAGCTCCATAATGTAGTGCTTAACCAGCTGTGCCACCAGGGAGGCCCCGGATTCCTAGACTTGATTCCTGTTCTCTCAAGGCCTAAAAATCCAGGGAGGCAGCACAGCAGACCAGTAACCAAAACAGTCTGGGGTGTTGCCAAACATGGGCTGGCTGGCTACCCAATGGCACAAACGCCAAATGCCATGCTACCAACTTTTGAGAATAGAACCAGTTTAATCAAGGTCACTGGCAGGAGACTGGAGGCAAGGTTCTCAGATCAGTCTCTCCAGGGCTGGGGTTTTGGGCAGTATTAATGATATTGAGGAACAATGAAAGTATTTTTAAAATTCAGTTGGTAGAGTCTGATTTGTTGCTTTCTGCTGAATCATGGTGTAATTCAAATGTGGGTCCAGAACTCCAACAGAACTGAGCAGCGCCCCCTCCTGGATGTTGTCTATCTAACCACAAACCTGGCACCTTAGTTCCATCTTCCATGGCTATTTTTTGGTCCTGGCAATGAGATGTCACCGTGACAACGGCCAATGTGCTTCTGCGCCTGTGCAGTGAAAGACAACTTGTCAACCTATGAGAAATCTGCTAACTTCCTCTTTTAAAATGGGGAAGGGAATTTTTGTCCTATTGTTTCAGTCTCACAAGATAGCCCTGCTGTTCTTGCAAGTTAAACAGAACAGGGAAAAAAAATCCCAACCACCATGGTTTCAGGATTATAATAAAACTCTGCTACTTAGCAGCTGGGTGACTAGAGGCAAGTTATTTCACCTCTCTTTGTCTCAGTTTCTTTGACTGTAAAACTGGGAGGATGACTACTCCTACATTAAAACAACTGTTATAAGTTTTATGAGTTAACAGATTGTAAAACATTTAAAATAGTGCCTGGTATATGGAAATGCTATAAAATGCTATTGAAATAAAAATAAAAATGTTAATGTTAGTGGTTCCTCTTTCAGCTCTATTTCCCCCTAGGCTAGAAGTTTCAACCCTTTCACTCACTGATCTTGCCCCCTCAATCCCCACCGGTGCAATTTTTTTTCCTACTGGGCAAAAATTGAGTGCCCTGTTGTCTGGCGCCTCTCTTAGAGGGGAACGCCTAAAGATCAACCTGTATCTGGGCTAAAGGTTCCCTATAAAGGCAGGATTGCGCCAGCTGAAGTCCTTACTACACTGGATGTTGCCTGGGGCTGCTCTTGGGCCCCACGGATCTCTCCGGAGAGCTTCCCCAGCCATTGCCTCTGGGAAGAGTCACCCTGGATGCTGAGCTGGGTGAAGCGCGCAGCCTCCCCAAAGGTGCCGCACTGCCATGGCAATAGGAGTCAGCCCTTTGGGGATTCGACACAAGACACCAGCCTGGGAATCAGGTCCAGGTCACCACAGCCATCACAAGTCACGCTGCCAGACTGGCAGGCTGTGCCGCAGACAGTAAAGGCTGCTCATTTCCGGGTCTCTCCTTTCTCTGCATTGTCCTGGCACCGGCAGCGTGCCTTCCAAGTGACCCAGCACCAGGGAGACTCCTGAAGCCAGCTCACCGAGGCAGGCATCCAGATTGGCCAAGTGCTCCCGGGGAAGTTTGGGGTGGGGGGGGCAGCCAGGGGCTAGCATCCAGGAAGCTTCACATCTGCACTCGGTCTTTGGTATCTGTCGCGTTCGGAAACATCGGCCCCACTCCACACATCGGGTGTTGCCTAAGCTCAGGCAGGGTTGGGCCCTGCTGGGCCAGAACAGCTGGGGTTCAAAGGGCACCTGGTTCCCAGGTGTTGCCCATACAGGGTTTAGTGCATTTCTGCGGAAAGGGAAAATAAAAGCATCTCCTTAACAACCAGTATACATACCGGGACTCATGCAGCTAGTGTTTGCCCAGCGCCTGCTGTGAACAAGGTCGTGTGCCAAATGCCGAGGGCGGGGGAAGAGACCAAGACTGATGAGTGCGGTTCTTGCCCTTAAGGACTGAGTCCTCTCACCGAGAAGCCAGCCACATATAGAAGTAGCCACACTAGGAGGTCAAAATCACTCACTGATTTGACATTTGCTGAACACATACTGACTGGGGCGGCGGTGTGGGCAGGTACAGCACTAGATGTTGGGTATATATAGTAGAGAAGAGCGGAAAAAGCCCTACCCTGATAAAGCTTATACCCAAATGAGGGAGGCAGAGAAAGGAGACAACTCAGAGTTTAACCAGGAAGAAACAGGCAAACACAATATGAGGAATATTCTGTTGAAAAATGTTAGCAGGAGTAGGGCCTGCCTGGTGGCGCAGCGGTTAGGGGCTGCGCTGTGGAGCTGTCCACAGCGGCGGCGCGAGTTCAACGCCCGGCCGGGGAGAATCCCACATGGCGCGGGAGACCTCTCCTGCCTTGCCCGCTGCTCCCCTCGGCGGTGTATTTCTGATCTACCTGTTCTGCTACCCGCTCTGTCTCTGGTGAACCCTCTCGCCACCCCACGCCTCTGGCCTGTACCCCAGCTTGTATGTATAAATAAAAAAAAAAAGAAAAATGTTAGCAGGAGTAGGAAGTGTGTTCTTTGAAAACAGCAAGGTCAGAAAAGACCCCAAAAACTGCCATGAGAATGTTTCAGATTAAAGAAGGCTAAAGAGAACAACTCAGCGCAACCTCTGGCAGCTCCTGCATGGGCGGGAGAGACGTGTTCTCAAGGATATCGGCATGCCAGCGGATGTGTCAGCTGGATCTGGACAGGAGCGACGCTGGCCTGCTAGTGTTGGCTTCGCGAAGCCAACAGCTGTGCCATGGCCGGGGGCGGGGAAGCACTACTGAGGGGCAGGAGTAAGGGATCGTGATGTGTAGAACTTTCAAAAAGTATGCACATGTGTGTATATACGGTGTGGATAGATATAATATATGCATGGACTGTGTGATGTGGCATGTGTGCTATGCAGGAACACCGGGTAGCCATTACCTGGATTTGCCTACTGTCAACATTTTATCCCATTTCCTTTGTCATTTGGGTTCTCTGTCCCCCCACGCTCACCTATAACATCATATGTTATGTGATATGCATATAGTATATTATACGTATCACATAATATGTTACATACATATTATATATACATATAAAATGTTAACAGTAGGTATATCTGGTTAAAGGCTGTCCAAGTGTTCCTTGTACTATTTTTGTTCTTGTAACATAGTGTAAATTTAAGGTAATCACCAAATAAGTTTAAAAATGATGGTCAGGTGTCAGGTACAAAGGACTGGGGGGACATGAAAGTAGCCATCAGATCTCCCCTCCAGCCTGGCTTTACTGAGATCTAACTGACGTATAACATTTTGTGTATGCAGACAGTGAAGACAGACATGCGTATGTCGCAAAATGCTGACTACCGTAGCGCTAGCAAACACTCCATCACATCAACGTCACGTCATTATTATACTTTTTGGTGTTGACACATTTAAGCGTCTAATAGAGTGTCGTGCTCATTGTCCCCACACTGCACATCACCCCTGCAGAATGGCCACATCTTATAACTGGAAGTTTGCACCCTTTTGCTCTACATCACCCCATTTTGCAGCAGCCAGATCTTGAAGAGACTTGCACATCATGGTTGGATTCTGGATTTTCTCCTGAGGAAAATGAAATATACACAACAAACCTAGAAAAAAAGAACTTGCACCCCAATATTTTGCTTTGTTTTCTAATGTGTGCCTTTCATTTATAGATTTGTGAGCACATCACATACAGCACATTACAGGACTGGGAGGGGGCAGAGGAAGGTGCATTCTCACCTGAGTGCAGGGAAGGGGGTGGCCTCAAAGGACCCGCAAGGAAGGAGAAAAGGCGGGCGCATTGCAAGCTGAGCAGATGAAGGCATGGGGAAATTTTCTGAATGCCTGTTGGGTTTGGGGACACTACACTACAGCTTTCTAGGAAGAATGAGACCTGGTATTCTGTTCCCAAAAAGTTCGGTGGTGTCACAGGACTGGAGGAGTGGCGGGGCGCATCCTGCGTTTGTCAGGGACAGCCAAGAGGGGACTTGGGCTTCAACCTGAGTTTGCAGGACTGTGAAGGGGCTTGGGGGCCGCAGCTGTCGGAGGCTGAGTCTCCACAGCCTAGAGGATGGGGGTTGGAAAGAGGGATCGGCTTTTTGTAGAGTGACCCCGTCAGAGGGAAAACCTTCAGTCTAAGGAGGACCGGTTCCCACCCACCAGAGCAGAAATCTGGGGCTCTGTCCATACTTAGGTTAGAGGGCAGGGGTGGGGAAGGGCAGGCGGAGGTGGGAGGGATGGAAGCTGCTTCTCCAGCCCTACCCCCAATTTTCACTCCCGTTTCCTCATCCCTCCTGGAAGGAAGCCCAGGTCACATTCTGGGCAACGTCAGTGCTGGGAAATCTTTGCTGGCTCCATCCCACAACCTTTGGTGTGGGGGTGAGGAGCATGCCACCCAGACAGATAGGAGCTGCCTGGCTCTTATCTCTCCCTTCCCCGGGGCTGCACCTTCCTCGGGCCAGTGCTTTTTCCTGGGCGGTCCCTTCAGAAGCCAGCCCGCCCCATCTCTGGAAGCCACTTCTCCCCAATCTGGGGCATCCCCTCTGGGCTCTCATGCACAAGTGCATTGCCCTAATCTGCCTCCCCTCCTTCCTTATTGACATCAAAACTTGCCTTTCATTTCACATTCATCCCTTCCTGCCAAAGAAAGTCCCATATCCAGATAAACTGGACTTGACAAAAGTGAGCCAATATATCAGTATATGAACCCAGAATTCACCAAAATAAAGGGAGAACTTTGGGGACCTACAATTTGGAGAAAAAGACATTTGCTCTCCAGGGCCTTCTTCTTGCTGCCTTCGGCACAGTTTTGGAGGCTAGTTTATGAACTGAGCTGGGAATGGAGTGGGGATAACAGGGTAACCGGAGGCAAGACCCAGAGGCAGTTGCATCGGGATAGAGGACTGTCCCCGTTTCCTTCCTTGTCAAGTAGGCGAGTGACAGTGTCGTTCGCTGAGAAAGGGATCATGGGGCCAGACAGACTCTGGGAGTGAGGGGAAGGAAAGGATGACAAGAGTGGGCAGGCAATTCCATTTGCGTTGCTGTGGGATAGCTGGGGGGGGCTGCCCCGTAGGCACTCAGATTGGGACGTCTGGAGCACAAGAGCAAAGTCTGGTCTGGAGACAGATTTTAATATTTTCACACACACACCACACAAACATACCCCCCACACAACACACACACATACACAGCACAGCACACATATCACACACACACACACACCATGAACATATCCCACACACATGCAGCACACATAAACACCCCACACACACAAATACACACACATACACATCACACACACACACACACACACACACACACACACACACCAGAACTTCCAACCTGTTGTACTCACAGGGTCATTCAGCTCAGGGCATGTCGCCAGGAGGTGTGGACGTCATCCTTGGAGACAAGGCCCAAGTGCTCCTGCACAGAGCTTTGCAATGGCTCCTTCATAGTCACTGTGTGCAGCCTCAAGAACAAGAGAAAAAGGGGACCCAGAAACTTTTCCCCACGGAAAGGCCAGTCACGCCTCTCAGCCGACTTCATACAGTGGACCTCCTGCGAAGGGTGTGGTCAGAGGCCTTTGCTGTAGGATGTGGGGGAGGCTGGGGCGCGCCAGGCGAAACACGAGGCTTGGCAGGGAGGGAAAACGGTAGAAGTGTTTGACCCCTCCCCTCTGCGAGGACATGAGCGCTGTGGCTGCCGCCTGCCCTGCTCAGTTCCCATCCCGGTCGCTGCAGAGGATGTTCTGAGGCCGCTGCCTAGAGCAAATCACCCCCAGTCAGCACTTCCGCCTGAGGTGGGGAGGTCGGTGTGGGGTGGGAGGCAGAAGTGACTTCTCATCAGTTGGGAGAAAAACACTTGGAACATCTTGCTAGTAAAACCCTGTGTGTGCCTGGGGGTGAGGGCTGAGGCAGTTCCCCTCCCCCCACATGTTAACAAGAATAAAGGAGATTCCTTGTGCCACATGGCAAGACCAGAGCTCCCTCACAGGACCCCATGCTGGGTTTCTGTTTTTACCGGGAAGAAATCTTGAGTGTCAGCCAGTGTTGTACTCACTGATTCATTCCCTCACGGAGGGCTGGTCTCTGCGCGTGCCGGGTGAGCTGGGGCTGGGACAGTGCCCTTAGAGGACTGCCAGCCTAGGTGCAAACACCCAATGACATCAGAACCCTGTGTCCCAACATGGCCCCAACCTCGTCAGAGCAGTTGTGTCTCAAAAGTTGCCCAGGAGTTCCCTGTGGAGCAGAGACAAACGCTCGTGGCCAGGAAGGACAGGCCTGCTCTTGGCCTGCACACACAGACGGCCCAGAGCGCAGGAGGGGCGTCACCGGAGAGGGCCATATTCCAAAGCCCACTGAGCCGGCCAGCAAGACGCTCCCCCACGTACCCAAGGTCACAGTGCCACCTTGCCCCTCTGCTGTAAAGGAAACAAACAGGCCCAAAGTGTAGACTCCAAGAGCAAACATTGGACCACCCTTAGGGGTAGCTTCTAGGGTTCTGCAACATCCTAGAGGCAGGAGAGAAGGGTTTGCCCCCACCCTCAACCTAGAGTCTCTACCGTCACTGGCATTTCTGGAAAGTCTTCCAACAATAAATTGCAGCCCAGCCAGTGGAGAGAGGGCTGGGCCAGGGCTCGCCTGCCCTCACGCCCTCACCCTTCCTCTTCCCCTTGTCTTGAGAGTTTGCTTGATGTGCCCTCCAGAGTCACTGCAGGTGTCCCTCGTTCTCTCCCACCCCAGCTTTTTTTCAGGCAGAAAGAGGCCACCATCCATGGAAAAGCCGCTGATGTCTATCAGTCTCCACAGCCCTCGTTCAAGGTCACAGCTAGGGTTAGAATCCAGGAGCTCCCGACCACAGCAGTGGCTGGGGGCTCTGAATTAAGGGCAGTGGAAGTAGGGCTGACGGGTGTTCAGGACCTGGAAATACAGTTAGGGCGGGGATATGCTGGGCTGGCTCCTACTGGCTCAGGAAAATGAAATGCTGCAATTTCAGAAAATCTGTGAACTGGTTTTTAAATACAGCTATGTTTAAAACTATAAATACTTACAATGAAATAAATTCTATTAAAATCGGAGGCAATAAATACCTCTAGACTCATCACTTCCCAATCATGCTGCCATATTTTACTATTTTCTGTGCACTTGAGGTTGTATATTTTCTATTATGCTGTATGGTTGAAATAATATATAACAGTGTACATCTGCAGACCTCTTCCCAGCTGAAGTTGGCATTGGAGATCAGCCATGGTGGGAGTATTTGCAGCTCAGAAATCAGCAAATGCTGTAAACCTGGGTTTGATTTATTGCTTTGTTGATTATCGAGACCTAAGAAAGCGATGGGAAAAAATGTTAATAATGCAGATTAAACTCCACTGTGTGCCATATCTGCAGCTGTTACTTTGTGAATAACACCAAACAGTGAGGAAATAATCTCGCGGTGTTTGAAAACCATTATCCTATTCAGCAAACAAGTCACTCAGATTAAGGACAAATTAATGAAGTTCTGACATCTGTCTTTGTTGTTTCACACATAAATGAAATATCAACCAACATTTATGTCAGAACTACCTTTCTTCATCAGTTGTGATCACAGGTTGGCTAGAGAGCTTAGAATGCAGCAAACATCAATGAAAGCATTCTGTGAGGATCATGTGGCTACAAGGAATTTATGATAAACAATATTGTATGTTTTATTATTATGTGTGATTTGTGTTTTAGTCTTTATATCAGTAATATAATTAACTTGTGTACATACATACACACATGCACACACACACATACATTTCTCTCCAGAGAGCCAGCTTTAAACATTTACCAACATACCACTCACGAAGCCCAAGGTTCAGAACTACTTTGGCACCAGAAACACAAAGTTCAAAGGCCCAAGAGGCACTCCAACCCTGAGCAAACTTGGTAGAGGACAGACACATGACTGAAGAAAACTTAAAAAAAAAAAGCAAAGAAATAAAAACTTTTAAAAATCTCCATGAGGATAGGGACCTTGCCTCTCTCTTTCATAGTGGTATCCCTGGTGCCTAGTCAGCACCTGGACACACGAGGTACGCAATTTTTCTAGAAAAAAAAAAAAGAATGGTTCTTCTATGCCTTGGATCTCACTTTTTCCTCACAGTATCACCCTGAGATGACCATCACCGGAAACCAAGGCCTGTACTCTTTAACCTAGAAATTTCCCTCTCCACAGGTTCTTGTTTCACCCTCAGCCTGGCTCTGAAGGGACTCCAGCTCCAGCATGTCCCTTTGGTGCCGACAGGAAGTTCCATTGCTTTCCTTCCAGGACACTGGCTCTCCAAAATTTGGCCTAGGCTAGCTTGCTGTCTCCACCACCTGACAAACCACATTGGTCTACCTGTGCCTGTGTAGACTAAATGAGAAAAAATTGGAGGGGGTAGGTGGAGAGTAGCAAGGCAATGAGGGAAGTCCATTAAACTACAACTCACATGGGAAGCAATTCGGCTTGGGAAAGAGCACAGACCAGACTCCCAATTAGAAACCTATGGAAATTTCCAGTTCTACCTGGCACTTACTGGTCATGGAACCTTCAGCAAGTCACATACCATGCTGACCCTCAGTTTGATTGTGTAGAAAATGATGGCAAGGGGCTCCTTTAGAAGATGTCCTTCACCAGCCTCTGCTCTGGGGGCCACTGCTGACATAGAACCCTATCATTTGAGAGGTGGGGGCGTGGGTGCTGATCTGCCAGAGGAAGGCACCACTTGAGACTTGGGAGACATATGTTTTGAACAATCTCATTAGTTAGGAAGCAAACGTGTGTGAAAAACATCCCAGTTGGCGAGGCAGGCTTGGAAAGGCTGACGGTTTACTAAAGGCCTCAAGGGTACCATTTGGGTCTTCACATCTGGTGAGGCCCTTGTCTGAGGCAGAGGAGTCAGGGCCTTACCACTGTGTGGTATTTGCATTTTTTTTGTTCTCAGGTCCTCCAAATGCCCCGGCATCACCCCTGGAGCTGCATGCCCACACCTGCTTCCCACATCCTGAAACCACTGCCAAAGACAGTCCAGGCGACCTGCAGCGATCTCCCAGAGAGCAGATGATGAGGCTCTTCTGGGCCCCTCCTCCCCTTGTATCTTTCCCGGGGTAGAGGCAGACGGTGGGGCCTATGATTTTAGGAGCCGCCCCAACTGCACCATGGGCTCAATTCCAATGAGTGTTAGCCTGGCCTCTAGCTCTGCCTGCATTTGATGATGCCCAGGAAAACCATGGGGAAACTCAAACGCTGGCCTTTCTCAGTCCCTTGCTACACCGCAGTTATGAGTGGAGCCTTCTGAAAGGTGTATTCCTTCAGCTACCTCTCTTTTCAAAATGCTTCCCGTTGCCTTTTATTTTGAGCCCAAATTCACAGCCTGACCTTCCTAGAACAGTTATTGTTAATTCGGCACTTACTATGTGCCAGGCCTTGCGTGGAGGCATCAGAGTCGCTGAACCTAACCTAGTAGCAAGCCTAGGCTAGGCCCTCAGCCATTTGTCAAATGAATGAGTGGGTAAGTCCTCAGAACAACCCTGAAAAACAGGTATTAATTATTTCGTGTTCTACCATTTAGGAGACTGAGGTTTAGAGAACTTCTGTAACTTGCCTGAGGTCACAGTTAATAGGACAAAAAGGCTCAGGATTCAAACCCAAGTCTGTCTGACTCTAAATTCTAAATTCTAGGTATGTTCTTCAAGTCTCTCCACCCTCAACCTTCCTTACCCAGGAAGGTTCTAGCCGAACAGAGGTGATCTTCTGATATTTTTGCTTCCAGTTATTCTGAACAGAGCCCTCCGGACAGAGGACACATAGGCCAGCTGCCCCTATACAAGTACTGCTCACCACAAATGGCTGTCGATATAAATAAGGTCGCTGCCTCTGGGAGCCCTCATGGTCGCCCCGGAAAAGCACACCTTGGCCAATCAGGGTTGCGGCTTGTTGGCCTGGCGGAGAAGACACTTCCCATAAGTGCTAGTGGTGGAAGGATTTCACTTTTAGGGAACTGCTGTGCTGGCTGGGCGCTGTAGGGAGGACAGCTCCACCTTCCATTGTGCGTAGCCGCGGAACCTACTGACCTCTTGTGGGCAGAGAGTAAACGCACTGCAGCGGCAGCCGTGGGGGGCGGGGCCTCACCTAGGGCCCTTCCCAAAGCTGTGCTCCCACATTTTCCTGTCCTTTGGGAGCCAGCTACCCCCACCGGGTTTGGTGTGTTTCTGGCTGGCCTCTTGACCTTCCTGCGCCTCAATTTCTTCACCTATAAAACGGGAATAAGACCCCCGTCATACATTGGGGGTAAGTTCAAAGCTCAAGATGCCAAGACCTCAGGGGGGCACGCATAAAATTCTTGGAACTTGACCAGAATTTTTAGCTATTATTTAATAATAATCTTTTTCACATCACAGCACACACAGAAAATATTTGTCTAGCAAGACTGGGACACAGAGGAAGAGGCTACTTGTGACCAGAGCTGCCCCAGACTCAGGCTGCCCCCCCACCAAGGCCAAGGGCAGCAGCAGCTCAGCTTCCTTGAAATCCTTTTGCCACCCCTGGGGTGGCAAGCGCGACTGTGTACAAGAGTGCCACAGAAGCAGTGATGGGCCTTGTTGGGGCTCCCTTCCCCTTCTTTCATATATGTTGGTCAGCCACGAGTTTGGGTGGGTGGCCCTGTGAGCAGTGACGGCGGACACAAGCCGGAATGGTCACTGAGCAGTGGGCAAGGGTCACATCTGCCTGGCCCTGGCCACATAGCACAGATACCCCAGGCTCTGGGTCACATGCTCTTTCCTAGCGGGCAGGGACAGAGATCACAGCCATCCCAGACTCCTGGGCAAGGGCCTTTTGGTCAGAAGGCCAGTCAGAGACCAAAGCCAGGGAGTTCAGCCAGAGCAAAACTGTGAGACAGAGATATCCACCGCTTGTCTCCCTCAAGCATCTTGTTCTCTTTTCTCTGTTCTCGTTCTTTTCTCCTCCTGCTACTTGCACCTCATTGACTCATACAACCCAAAGCCCTCCATTACTGGCAGCCCATTGCCAAAGCCTGCCCCAGGTACCAGGATGACTGGGGTCACTGATGGCTTCAAGGAACTCAGTCTGGTAGAAAAAACAGGTGTAGAAAGGCAGGCTCTGTGCAGGGCGGCAGGAGTCCCAGGAGTGAGTGTCTGGAAAGAGGAGGGGAGGGGCGAAGGCCCAAACAGCCTCAAAGAGTGGGGACAGTTAGCAAGGACAGCAGGAGAAGAAAGGGGATGTGGGGGAGGGAAGAGTAAGCGGTGCTTCTTGGAGGAGGACAGCCAGGAAGGAGGCACTGAGGCCTGGGCGAATGAGGCCCATTCAAAGCACTTCAAGCCACTTCAATCTGGTCAACTGTGCTAGAATCTGAAGTGTTAGGTAGGGTGGGGGAGGGGGAGGGAGGAAGTCAGGCGAGGCAGGAGCCAGATGTGAGAGGTGCCGCCAAAAGGAGTCTCCCCTTCATTCTAAAGGTGAGAGGGAGCCACCAGGGCCTTTCAGACAGGGGAGCGGCGGGATGCGACGGACTGGTAAGACCCCTGCGCTGGCAAGGGCGGATGGGCGGTGTGCGGGCGGTGTGCGGGCTGGGGGACTGCTAAGGGCGCTGTTGCAGTCACTGGGCTTCAGTGGTTCAAAGTCTGAACTGGGGTCTTGTCAGGGAGGGCAGAAAGGTGGGGTCCAAGAACCCTAATATAAACAGACTCAACAGAACGTGGTGACTGTTGGGAAGTAGGTGATAAGACAGAGAGGTTGTGCCAAAAGAAGTGCCAGTTTTCTGGCTTGTGTAACTGGGTATGAGGTGGTGCCATTCACAGAGATGGGGTCCTCTGGAGGACCCAGGCTGGGGCAGGAGACCAAGGCCACAGGCATTGCGGATGTGCTGGGTTTGAGATGCTGGCACTTTGTTGAGGTGGGGTGCAGAAGTCTGGGCCTGAGACACGAGTTTGGGCAGCTCCAGCACACAGGGGGTCTTTGAATCCATGGTCAGGAAAGAGATGATGACTCTGAAGAAAAAGGGGCCAAAGATGGAACCCTGGAAATCCCCAGCATTTAAGGAATGTAAAGAAAGCAGGAGAGAGTCAAGGGCCTTAGAATTGAAGGGGGAGAGAGTGGCCAGCAGAGCCAGGTGCACCAGAGGTGGCAAATAAGACAGTGAGGAAACAGGAGGCATTTTAGCAACGCAGGGGCGGCCGAAGTCACAATGCAGTGTGCTGCTGCAGAGACTTAGACTGGGAAGGGGAAGAAAGGACGGAAGCTAGAAAGGGGCTCTGTGTCAAAGAGGGTTTTGATGAAGGTATTTGCTCGATTTTTCATGCTGAGGAGAAGAGATGGACACAGAGACAGAGAAGCTGGAAAGCAAGAGGACATCAGGATGGAGCAATGTCCAAGGGGAGGTGAGGGGGAATGAGCACGGGGGAGGTCGCAGTAGTCTTGGGCAGCGGGAGGGAGCTGGGGGTGGGAGAAGAGCGTGTTGCAGGTAGGCTTGGCTAAGAAGCCCACTGTGAGACAGAGATCAGCATGCATGAGGTTTATGAGGGTCCGCTCTCAGGAGCGCCGGTGGAAGGGAAGGAGTGGAAGCAGGTTGGAGGGAGACACTGGGCTCTCCCATGCAGGTTCCAGAAGGCCTCGGTCAGCCCCATGAGAAGCTCTGGACCTAAGAGTTGGGGCTGCATCTTTATAAGCCCATGCCTGTCAATCATTGTGTGCTGGCAGCCGCGGAAGGGAGCGTGCATGCCCCTTGGGAAAGCAGCTTTCAGCAGAGGCAGTCCCTGAGGGGGCTGACAGCTGAGTGTAGTCTGCAGCAGGCACCAAGTCCTTCCATCGTAACTCCAACTCCAAGAAGCCCATCACAGCATCCACTACAGAAGAAAGGGGGCGCTGTTGCACTTGAGCTGAACCTGTGGTCTAGTCCATGTGAGGCTGTGAAAACAGAAACTCCTTCCGCTGCAAAGGGGGCTGGCTGGGGCTGGAGACCTGAGGAAAGCTGCCTGGCTTTGGAATTGCTGCTTCAGGACACTGAAGGGGGACTGACCCGGGACACCAGAGGGGATTGCCAAGTGGGACTGGGGTCTTAGTTGAAGCTAGGGAACAAGTTATTTAGCAGACCCCGGTATTGTCCAGATTTTGAGGCTCCTCATTCTTGGCCACTGCCACCTTTCCTGTCCTCTCTCCCTGATACTTTGTTTCAGGAAACATCTGTAGTATTTAGAGAACATTTTACACCAAGTTCCTAAATTCCCCAATTTTTTACCTGAACTATTTTCTGAACAAGACCTAAATCGAAGAACTTCCATACATAACTATTCTTTTTGTTATGCAATTGTTACTGGAAACAATCTGGCTAGTGGCAACTAAAACCAAGTGGATTAACATCCTATGAAGCAATCAGAAAATGATTTGAGAGTTGACAAGAAAGAAAATAAACACTATTTATGAGCAGATGAATTAAAATTACAGGAGTCTGAATTAAACCTAATTAGTAGGCTAATACAAAAATAGAAAATTACAATGGCAGACTAATTTTAAAGCTACAATTGAAAGAATGCTGCTACAATGACAAAATATAGAACAAGTGGCTTATCAGGTAATAGAGTGGCAAAAAATAAGTATATTGCCCGATTAAACAGTATTTATGAATTCACACAGGACATAATAGGAGTGATCACTCCCAAACAATGCCTTGCAGTTCTGAGAAGGGTCCCCGCAGGAAGGGAGCAGCTAGAAGGAAAGCTCACTCGGGAACTGGCTGTCATTCATGAGTAACTAGGACCCAGGAGCGACAACTTCTATTTCTGGCAGGCATGACAATGTTTCTAGGGAGAAAATGAAACATCCATTTCCAGAACAATGTCAGCAGTGGTGCCGGGCTCACCTGCTTCCATGCACAGGCCTGATACTGAGTGTACATTTTAGCAAAGGCTTTGTTGCCCACCCTATAAGCAACCCCTAGAAATTTCAGGACACAGAAATGGCAGACCTACGGGGGAGTTATTTGGTTGGCACTACCTTGCTGCACCCTTAGAGCATTCTAGATACAAGAGGAGTTCGCCCTACTTCCAGCCCTACTTCAGAGGGGAGATGGGCTACTTACAGCCTCCAGGGGCCAACTGCTCCCAGCACTTATAGTCTTACAGGTCCTTCCTCCAGCTTGCCAGAACACTGTGTGAATTTCAGGAGTTCCATCTACTGTTCCCTATCCTGAACCCCTCAGTCTAAGCAACACACATACATGTACACACACACACAAACACACATACACACAATAGGTGATGGTCTGAATCCCCAATGGTAATACCTACTCTATCATGTTCGACAATCTATTAAGGACTTTCTGCTCAGTACCTCATTTTTACCTCTCAAGAACCCAAAAAGTAGTTACTTCCATTATGCCCACTTTATAGATGAGGGCACTGAAGAACAAAGGGGTAAATGCCCTGCCCAGGGTCAAATGTACAGCAGGTGACCTGACGTCCAAGTCTTGTGTGTCCCAGAAAGCTGTGATGCCTCCCACACTTTCGGATCTAGACCAGTGGTTCTGAAACATTCTTTCTTCCTTCTGAAAATGTGGTGACACCGATGAATCCTCCCCACAGAGAAATGTCCATGCATGCAAAGTATTTCATTTCAGGGAGTTCTGGGACTCTCTGAAGCTCGACCTTGAACCCTGTCGAGTCTGGGCTAAGCATCTCAGTTTTCAGCTAGTCCACTCCCGGGAAGCAGCTTGGCCTAAACCCCACCTGCCTCCTCATGCTCCGTTTCCCCTGGGAAAGCTCATGCCTGCCGCTTTGGAACTACTCTTACAGTTGAGTTCAGAATGTTCCAGCTTTATAACCCGACACTAGTGGCCTCACATTCCCCCACTCCCACCCCTGACATATCATGTCTGTGCCATCTGCTGCTGCATCGGGAGGAGGTTGCCGGAGGGCTAGCCCAGCCCTGGCCCAGAGAAGATAAGAAGGTTCTAAAATTTTTTACATAATATATATGTATGTTTAGAATGCTGAACGTTAAAAAAAATTTTCCCCACAAAGCAACCTGGGCATCAAGCTCCAACTGCAAAAATCAGAGAGGGAGAGAAATCAAGTTTCCTGGCAGAGCAAATGAAAACTGGTGATGCCAAGGGCGGCCGCATACTGCCACAGATCAGAACTGGAAATAGTCAGGAAAGGCTACAAGAGCACACTGATGGAAACTTGCTGTGAGGGCGTCTTGGGGGTGTGCTGTACACCCCCTCCCCATACACACACTAGAAATACCGTAGACCTGAGCCGTCCCAGACTCAGAGCCCTGCAGCAAAGAGATGTGGGGTTCACATCTGAGCTCAGGACAGGTGGTGGCAACCACATCTTGCAGTTCAGTCACTCAACAGGCAGTATTTTATTTACCAAGCACTTGACAAAGGACAGACACTGTTCTAAGCACCTTACAAATAATCATGGGCACCATTCTCCTAATGCCACCCTGAGATGGGTACTGTTGTTGTTTCTATTTTATATGCGGGGAAACTGAAGCACAGGAGAGATTAAGTGACTTGCCCAAAGTTAGATGACTAGGAAGTGGCCGAGCTGGGATGAAACTCAGGCAGTCTGGCCCGCAGGGACCGCGCTGGTCACTGGGTTACACAGTGACAGCTCTGACATGGTTCTTGCCCTCAAGATGCTTACTTACGGTCTCAAGTGGCCCCCGGCAATCCCAGTACATTACCCAGTTGGCCCTTGAACAATTTGGGTTTGAACTGCGGATCAGCTTACATGGAAACAGATGATATAAACTTATGGTATTGATAATTCAGTGCAGTCCTATAAATGCATTTTTTCTTTTTTCCTCTGGATTTCTTTATTCTGAGTACGGTGGATAATACATTTAACATACAACGTATGTTAATCGAGTATGTTATCTGTACGGCTTCTGGTCAACAGGCTATGAGTAGTTAAATTTGGGGGAGTCGAGAGTAACGTGGATTTTTGACTGTGTGAGAGGGTGTGGGAGTCTCTAACCTCCAGTTTTCCAGGGTGATTGTAAGGAGTTCTTCCATCAGCGCAGGGAGGCCGTGCTCCAGAGGGGCAGCCAAGAGATTACAGGGACTCCTTTTTAGGGCCCAGAATCAAGGCGCCAAAGAGGAGGGGAGCCACTTCTGCTAGTGGGGCCTCCCTGCTCAGCTGTCGCCATGAAACCCAACCCGAGTGCCCACATCAGGAATCACTGGAATGTAGGAGCTAATCCTCATCCTCACTCCCATCTGGGGTATCAGAATAGAGGACCCTGCAGACCTGATTCCTTAGAGTTGGCTCCTCCTTGCCAGTGCCCTGAGGGCAAGGCCTAGGCCTGCATCTTTCTCTTGCGCACCCTCAGTGCTCAGCACAAGGCAGCCACCTAGTCAGTTCTCGGTAAACATTTGATTCCTTCATTCAGCCCATAATTATCGAGCATCTACCACATTTTCAGGAATTTCCACTGCTCTGGAATGCACAATAACCAGAAAAGAGCCCTGTCCTCACTGAGCTTACATTGCAGTGGAAGGGCGACACCAAACAAAACGAGCAACAAAAATATGTAGGGTCTCGGGGGAAACTAATGCAAGGAAGGATAGGCATTTTGGGTAGGTGGAGACATTTTAGAAAGCATGGAAGGCAAAGGCCTCTGTAAGACATTTAAATCAAGATTGAAGCAGGGGAGAGAGGAAGTCATGCAGATACCAGAGGGAAGAGTGTTCCAATCAGAAGGAACAGCAAAAGCAAAGCCCTCAAGGCAGGAATGTGCCTGGGGCTGGGATTGTTTGAGAGTCTGGAGACCACTGGGGCTGGAGGGGAGTGAGCGGAGGGGCTGGCAGAAGGAGCTGAGGTCAGAATGAACGAACAAGTAGTGAAGATCTTCTGGCGGCCAGGAGCAAAAGCACCAATCAGTCCCAGGGTATGGAAGGCCTCCAAATCTTGCTGGGACCCGCGGGGAAGGGGGAGGGCAGGAAGGCCTATTAATAGCTGACTCTCGCCAGCTCCATTCCGAAGGCATGACTACATTCCCTACTCCACCCCAACCCCCAGCTGTCTGGGAGGCCAGGCAGGGGCTTCCTTGAATCTCCTCCTCTGTCTGGGATCAGCAGCAAGCTGACATTGAGAACTGACCTAGAGCTCACAGGATCTGGCCTAACTGCAAAGTACAGACATGTGCCGCTGAATGCCCTTTCGGACAATGTCAGGCTGTGGAAATGAGGTGGCCCCTGTGTACAGTCTGGGTCCTCACAGGTCCTCACAGGCTCTCCCACAGAGGTGTGTGTAATTCCACTCTGGTGTTCGCAGAAAGGTGAAATCACCAACTAAAGACAGCGCCCAGAAGGTACCGCTCTCGTTAAGGGACTCATGCCTGCATTCCTCTTGTCCTTCGAGATACTGCAGCGGAGAGCATGAGGAACTAGGGCCACCTGTTCCTTCTGGTCCTTCTGGGAGAAGAAAACAACTCAATGTGGGTCCTTAGCAGATTATCTTTCAAAATCCCATGTTCCCTCCAACCTCCCTCACTCTGGCTCTCCCACCCTTGTGTCTGGATCTTATGGCCTGCCTGTCCCCAGAGTCCAGAGTCAAACCCTCTATTAGCCAGAAGATGAGGTGCAGTTCTTCAGGGATCTGCGACATGATCTTTACACTTTCCTGCGCTACAAATGTTTTTACCGGCCCTGTGGCTTGTTCTTTCATTCTCCTAATCGCATCTTCTAACAAATAGCTCTGAATTTCAGTGTAGTTAAATTTTATCTTTTTATGGTCAGTGCATTTGTGTTTTGATTAAAAGGGCTTTCATTTCCCAACATAATAAAAATATTTCGCTGTATTGTTTTTCTAGACATCTTAATATTTTACTTTGCACATTTATAGCTATGATTTAACCGGAATTGATTTTTATGATGATATAAGGTAGTGGTTTTCTTTATGCCATATGAATAGACATTTGTCCTAAGAAAGTTTATTGACAAAAACACCTTTTCCCATAGAAAGGAATGGTGACCTATGTTGCCTATCTGTTACATATATTTGTGGGGGTCTGTTTCTGGACATTATTCTGTTTCACCGGTCTATTTGCCTGTCACTGAGCCAATATAATGTTGTTGTAATTACTATTACTATGTAATAAGACTGTATCTGGTAGAACAAGTCTTCCCACCTAGTTCTTCAAGAGTGCCTTAGCTGTTCTTGGACCTTTTCATTTCCATATAATTTAAATTAGCTTGTGAAGTCTCCCCCCCCCCGCCCACACACACACGCACGCACACACGCACGCACACACACATAGCTGATAGATAGGATTTTTGAATGGGGTCTCATAGGATCCATGAATCAGATTGTGAAGAATTGAAACCCTAAGCCTATCAACTCTTCTAATTGATTAACATAGTATGTCACTCCATTTATTTACGTTTTAATTTTTCTCAACTATCTTTTATAATTTTATATGTAAAGCCCTTGTACATGTTTTCCTAGATTTATCCCTAGCATTTTTATGCTATTGTAATGACTTCATTAGGTTTCAAACTGCTGTTGTTTACATACAGAAAGAAAACTGATTTTCAATATTGACTTCATGTTCTGCAACTTCTCTAAATTCACTAATCCAAATGTTTGTGAGTTTTTTTTGATACAATCTATGTATACAATCATGTTTTCTACAAATAATGACAGTGATATTTTTCCCTACCCCAATCTTTCAACTTTTTTCTTTTCCCTGTTATTGCACTGGCTAGGATTTCCAATACAATGAATAGATGGAATCCTTGTCTTACCTCCAGTTTCAGGAGGTAAGCTTTTAAGTATGATGCTTGCTGTAGCATTTCTTTGATACCCTTTATCATATTTAAGAAATCTTCTTAGTTCTTTATTCCCATGTGTGTCCTTAAAATAAATCCCTATCATTTAAGATAACTTGGGTATCTGTTCCTAAAACCCAAAGGAGTTAAATTAAAACAATGATAATTTTATCACTTTCTTCTAAATATTTTCTTATTTTATTCAGTAAGGTAGAACTCAGAATATCGAGTAATAGCAATGACAACAGCATTTGAGGCTGGTTCCTGACATTAATGAAAACACCTATAGAATTTCACCTGGATTCTATATGCTAATAGTTCATTTAGAACGTTTACATCTCTATTCGGGATTTTTATATCTCTATTTGCAGACAAGACTGGTCCATATACTTCTTTTTCCTACTGTCACTGTCAGGTTTTCGTATCAGTTATTCTATATTCACGTAAAGAATTGGGGAAGGGTATCTTTTTCTCTTCTCTAGAACATGTTAAGAACTATCCTGTTCATTGAAGTACTGCTAGAACCTTGACACATTCTCATTACCCAGAGATCACTGCTATTAATATCTTAATGCATATCCTTCCGATCTTGCCCTCCCTCTCCCTCTCCCTCTCCCCCTCCCCCTCC
>PVIJ01003029.1:0-33168 GCA_004024925.1 Scalopus aquaticus | reverse complement strand
ACCACATATTTATATTTTCTCAATTAACCCCAAAATGACCCCTACAGCTGGTTTGTCTATGCCATAACCCAATCCAGAACAAAGCACTAATTGCATCTGGCTGTTGTGAAAAGGAAACATTTTCTAACAATTATAGCTGTCTTAAAATGAAAATGGCTGCTTTGGGAAGTTGTATTTACCATCGTTGGAGACTTAAGCAAAGGCTGGACCAATATGTGTCTGGGAGGTGACACAGGGAATTCCTGCATATGGGAGGGTAGAGCACATGGTTTTTAAATCTTTTCCAAACTTGGGCTGTGATGACTCTATGACTGACTTTCTACAAATCCTATCATAGTACCACTTTGCACAGTACCCCATCCCTTCCTGCCTACTCAAGTACACTACCCCAGTAATACTGTTCCTTCTTTCTTGACTTTTTCCCCATCAGCATTCAAATATGCTATTTCTCCAATTTTAAAAATACTTTCAATCTTACTTCCGACTCCACATACCACCCCATTTTCTCTCCTTTCCTTTTACAGCTAAACAAACAAATGAAAAGGCTGTCTATATTCCCTGCCTCCAATTCCTCTTCCCCCATTCTCTCCTAACCCGCTGTTGTCTGGCTTTTGCTCACGTCTCTAGTGAACTTTTGTCAAAGTCACCCAAGATCGCGCCACATTACTAAATGCCATAGTCATGTCCACATCCTCATCTTTCTTTCTTAAATGTGGTGGTCAATGGCCTATTTGCTCTCAGATCCATTTGCTCTGTTCTGCTCAGCTGTGTACAGCAGACACTACATTTCCACCCTTCCCCTGTGACTTCCTGGTGGATTTGGCCAGTTTCATTGACTGAAACTTAGCGAGCAGAAGGAGAAGGGGAGAAGTCAGGATAGCCCCCTTCCTTTATTTCTGTTCTGAGTGTCATCCCTAGAAGTGACTATCTCCTCTGTGACTCCCGCTGGAAAGGGCCTCCTGGGGCCAAACTCCCCCTGGGATGGCCTTCTTGCTTCTACCTTCCCGATCCTAGACTTGGGGATCACCTTCTTTTTTACCTCTAGTTCTAAAGGGTGAAGCTGCTTCCTGCTGTTACTAAATCTCCAGGTTAATTCACCATCCCCTCCTTGGTTTCTCAGCTCTTCCTGAAAAGAACAGCTCTCATCTGAGTGACCAATTCCTTGTGTTAAATTCTTTCTGTTTAAAATGCTGAATGTGGTTCCTGCTTTCTTCACTAGCCCCCGACTGACATAAAACACTCATTTCTCTTAGCTTTCAGGCTCTCTCACTGTTTTTCTTCAACCTTACTAGCCATTTCTTCTCAGTCTTATTTGTGGATTTTTCCTCAACCCTTAACCATTAAATGATGGAGTGCTCAGGAATCAATCTTTGTGCCTATTCTTGCACTTATATCTGTGGCAATCTCATCTTGTCTCATGGTAACATCTACAGGCTGACAACTCCAAAATTTATGTCTCTAGCTGTACCTTCTCAATTGAGCACCAACTGACTACCTAGCATCTCCACTTAATATCAAGCCCAACAGGTACAAAACGGAGCCCTGGGCTTTCCCCTGAAAGCTGCTTCTCCCCATCTCCAAAAATGCCATTCCAATCTACCCACAAATTGGGACATTGCTCATGAGTCCCATGCCCAATCTGTTAGGTAGTCCTGGTAACAAAACCTCCATGACACATCTCCACTCATTTTCTCCAACTTCCTTTACTGGCCGGGTCCCACCGCTGTCACCTTCCACCTGGATTGCTGCAACAGTCTCCTCATTGGCCCCCCTGCTTTCATTCTTGCCTCCCAACAAGAAGGCAGTCTAGAAGGACTTTTAAAACATTAATTATGTTATTCCTCTACCAAGGCTCTAATAATTTCCTACTGTACTTTAAAGACCCAAGACCCTGATGGTTCTGGCCACCTCTCTGACCTCGCCTCTTGCCAATTGTTCATTCTTTCTCTCAATGCAATCTAGTTACATGACCTCCTTTCTCCAACATGTTACCTTATCCCTCCATAGGGCCTTTGTATTGCCTACTGTCATCTGGAACGGCTTTTTCCTGATCTTTTGTGGCCAGCTCATTCTCATCCTTCAGGCTCATAGGACCCCTCCTCAGAGTCCACCCTGATACATGTCATTCCCTATCACATCACACTATTTTAATTGATCCTCTTCGTGTTCAATCGTCTGTCACCTATGTTCCTAGAATGTGAGCTGCTCTGTTCACATGTCCCCTGTTCCTAGTGCAACATCTAGCACATAATTTATGTACCTCAGTTGAATGAATAAAAGGTACTGGGTTAGCCCCAGTAGGAAGGAAGAGGGACACCTATTCCTCTGAGACTGGAAAGGAAAAGGATGGGAGCCAGTTCACACTTTAAGTCACACTTCGTATTCCCCTACATCCTTGGTGCTTTGGGGAGGAGGTCATCTGCTGAGCAAGAGGGTAAGCTGGCAGAGGTTTGGGGAAAGTAGTGAAGGCTCTAAATTATTCCTGAGGGAAACAGGAGAACTACTGACCCAAAACACAGAGTAGAAAGACTAACTACTGTGGTGAGACCCCATCTGATACTGGATCCATAAATTCATGAAGCCAAACTCACCTACCTCATTTACAAGACATGGACACTTGTGTATTTAGGTAAAAGATCAGCGAAAGATTATAGGACAGATTCTAAATTAGAAGATTGCTGGGCAGATGTTATAATATTAAAAAGATTTAACTTATTTTTTCAATTAAATGTGGCTGATATAACAGAAATCAAGTCCAGAATGCTAATTAAAATGATTTGACAATTAGCAATCATTGGCAGAGGCTTAAAATATTCGGGCAGAAATGTCATCCTACTGATTTGTGTATAATAAAAAACAACTATAGGTCTGACTTGTGGTACAGCCAACTGAAACTGCTGTCACTCTAATGAAGTGTCACTGCCTCTCATCCACCCCCAGATGTGTTGCAATTCCAGACTGGCTTACCTGGAGACTTTTGAACCAAGACACAGTGCACCTCCTTGACACAGCCACTAGCATGTAGTAAGTTTCTGTATGGCTCCCCCAAAACATCCTCCACTTAGTTACCAGAGTTACTGTTAACCAAGAAAGGGCAATACTCAGCACTGTTTCTGGGAGCCAAAACACCATCATGAGACAAGTTAGACTGGGGCTTAGAGCACAGGGTCAGGAGATAAATATAATTTCAGTCTGAGTTCGTATCAGAATGGGCCTGATGAGTTTGCAAATACATCCTGAGGTTATTTTCCTTGTTTAAAAGGAGGTAAGGCTTACAACAGTACCATGGAAAAAAATGAAGCACTTCAGGTTTAAGCAAAATGTTTGCAGGGTCTGTATGTGAAACATTCCAAAATATGAAAGAAATCAAAGATTTCAATAAATGGAAAGCTACACTGTATTTACAGGTTGAAAGATGCAATATTAAGATGTCAATTCTCTCCAACCTGATCTTTAGATTTTATACAATGTCAATCAAAAGCCCAGCAAGAATTTAGAGATACCAACAAACTGATGATAAAATTTATAAGGAAAGGCAAAGGAACTAGAAACACCACAACAATTGTAAAAAAAAACAACAAAGTTAAAATATCTTATTATCCAATTTCAAGACTCACCATAAAGCTATAGCAATCAAAATACTCTGGTACTGGTGCAAGCAGAGATAATAGACAAGAACAGAAAGTGCAAAAACATAGTCAACTGAGTTTTGACTGAGGTTCAAAGGCAAGTGAATGGAGAAAGGTATTTTCAACAAATGTTGTGGGACCAAGTGGTTATCATCTGTATAAAACAAACAAACCTCAACATATACAAAAGATACCTTATATGAAAATAAATTCAAAATGGATCATAGACCTAAATGTAAAACATAAAATTTCTAAAAGAACTTATAGAAGAAAATCTTCATGATCCTGGGTCATGAAAGGGATTACACTATTTAGAAAATGGATAGATAACCCACAGACGAGGAGATATCTGATATAAGACATCAACTATGAAAATAACTCATAAAACCCAACAGTAAGAAAGCCCACTTTAAATTGGGCAAAAGATATGAGTAGACACTTTGCCAAAGAAGAAATACAGATGGAAAATTAGCACTAAAGATATGTTTACAACAAAAAGTCAACCCAATTTAAAAATGGGTAAGGACTTGAACAGACTTTTCTCCAAAGATAGTATATAAATGGCCAAGAGAGATGCAAATAAATACCTTAAGATACACCTCACACCTATTAGGTTGGCTACTATCAAAAAACAAAAAATAAGAAGTGATGACAAGGATTAGAGAAATTGGAGCCCAATACATTACTGATGGAGACACAAAATGGTGTACCCACTGTGGGAAAGTTCCTCAAAAATTAAACATAGAATTACCATTGATCCAACAATCCCCCTTCTGGTTACAGACACAAAAGAACTGAAAATAGGTCCTTGAAGAGATAGTTGTACATCTATGTTCATAGCAGCATTATTCACAATAGCTGAAAGATGGAAGCAAACTAATGTCCGACTGATGAATGGATAAACAAAATACGGCATATATATACATATATGTGTGTGTGTGTGTGTGTGTGTGTGTGTGTGTGTGTGTGTACACACACACACACACACACACTGGAATACACAGCTTTAAAAAGGAAGGAAATCCTGTCATCTGCTGCTGCTACATGGATGAAACTTCAGGGAATTATTCCACATGAAAAAAAGTCTGTCACAAAAAGGCAAACACAGTGTCAGATCACACTGCTTCATGTACCATGTTTTTATCTGTTCACCTGTATTATAAGGTGTTGGAGCAGGAGAGTGTTTTAAAGTCTTTGTATTTATTATCTATAGTGGGTTGCACCGAGTAGGTGCCCAAGGTGTGTGTGTGAGGTGCTGCTGAGAGATAGTAGGGAGATAATAGGGCAATTTTCTTTGCTTTTATTTCCTGATTTCCTTATTTGGAAGGGGAAGTATGCTGGAGTGCGAGTAGATGAAGCTAGCAAGAATGGGAGAATGAGAGGTGGGGGTCCTGGAGGAAACCCCATGTCGGGCTGTTACTATCTTCCCCGTTATTTTCCTGTGTCCAGTGAGGTATTTGCAACTGAGTCTTCTTCTCTACCTCTTTTTCGGGTACTCCTACTGAGAGATGATTAAGCACCAAATAAGATGACCAACCATAACCTCCTCACATTCCTTGACCTCAGCTCCAAACAATGACCTTGACCTTCACTCCACTTTAGCCACAAACTCCCATGACCACAGCCTGGATGCCACCCACATCAACATTCTGTTCTCTGACCATAACCTCCTACTGCTACTATTCTCATACTGTCACCCCCACTAACCCTGTTTTGTTTTTAGATTTGAAGGGTGATTACTTTACTAGCAGCAATAACAATGATAATAATACTAGCTGTTTTTTACTGAGTACTTACTGTGTCAGGTACCATGGAAAACACTTTATGGGTATTATCTTGATGTAAATGTATGTAACGATGTAAATCCTATGAGATAGGTTTAATTATTACCATCCTCATTTTACAAATGAGTACTCTGAGTGCTTACATTTCCCAAGATCCCAAGCCAGTAAGTGATAAAGCCAGAAATCTGACTACAGAACTATGCTAAATTGTGTCTCCTGTGGGATTAAAAAAAATATTACTGAGAACAGATCACAATTTCATTTTGAGAAACCAAAGTATAATGTAAAAACACTTGTATAAGGAACTCCCTGTAGTAATTATAGTTACTTATATACATATTTTCTGAAATATTTGTCCTTAGATATTAATCATAAATTGTTTCAACATCTGGTTCAAATTATGCATTTTATTTCATCTTTAAGATTAAAATCATTGTCTTAACACCAAACCAGCATGTGTTCTTTATGACACTTTATTCTTTCATATAGAAATAGTTATTAAAATAACATGACAGAGTTTTTCTATTTACTAGTAGCATTTATTTTTTTTAAAGATTTATTTATTTATACATACAAGCTGGGATACAGGCCAGAGACATGGGGTGGCGAGAGGGTTCACCAGAGACAGAGGGGGTAGCAGACAGGCAGATCGACGGAAATGCATTGCTGAGGGGAGCAGCGGGTGAGGCAAGAGGTCTGCCGCACCATCCACGGCGGGGCGTTGAACTCGCCGATGCCTACAGCTCCACAGTGCAGTGCTTAACCGCTGTGCCACCAGGGAGGCCCTACTAGTAGCATTTTAGCAACAAACACAGCATTCTCATGTTAGTATGAAAAGCCGTATCAAAACTTTGGACTTATATTCTATTTTTTTGATTGTTTTTGCAAATTACCAAGTATGATAGAATAGTAAAAAAAATGTTGTAGAATGCTGCCACTGTAGTAGTTCGTTACATTTAGAGGTGTAATTTTATTAAGAGGACTGAATAGCTTTTTAAAAACTAGCTTTTTTATTTTGTGAGAAACTTATTCAGCTGCTGCTTCTGCACTTCTCTACTTCCTCTTTCTCACTCAAATTTAGCAAAGCATAGTCCATTACACTTAAGCCTTTAATATTTCATATTCCTCCAGGAAAACAAACAGCATCACCTATGGTGAAACTAAACTTGTTTGTCACCTTCATATATCCTTGAACCTCCCATTTCCTACCAGTATTTCGGTTCCATCATCATCCTTCTTCCTTTTGATCCAGCTGATTCTGTGACTGATAATTTGAATTCCTCTATTGGCACCTTTAACTCTTCTTGTTTTTTTTTCAAATTCTTTAAAAATCTTTGAATAATTTTAGGTTTACAGAAGTTATTCAAAGATAGTACTCTTCTTCCAAGTTTCCCTAATATTAACATCTTATATAAAGCTATGGGCTGAATTGTGTCCCCCTCCCTTCATTCCAAAACTGAAGCCCTGACCCCCTAATGTGATGGTATTTGGAGGTGGGCCTTTGGGAGGTCACTAGGTTTAGCTGAGGTCAGGAGGGTGCCCTTCTGATAGGATCAGCACCCTTATAAGAAGAGACCAGAGCTCTTGTGCTCGCTCTCCTCCACACATAGTAAATGTGATATAAAAAATACTCAACACAGCTTTGTTGATCTCAGTATCTTTTCTTACTCTATACCATCTCCCTCCTGTGTACCACCCCCCAGCTGGAAGCAGTACTCACTCTAAGTTATTTGACAGGATGGTAGGCCCCTGGGTTGCTTGCTGAGACCCCATCACCACTCAGATCTGAGTGATCCTACCCCCTTATACTATTTGGCTTTTCCTTCTTCAAGTAGAAAGTCTGAGAAGGGATAGCTTACCCAGAGCTTTAATACTTGAAGTAAAGAAAGCTTTATGTGGACTCTGGCTTCTTATGATTTTTGCTGATATTAGAAACCTTCAAACCATAGCCAACACCCACCAGTCTAAAAAGAGAGACAGCCACTTACATGGATCTGGTTTGCTGTGACTTTAAACCTAATTCAAGTCACTTTTTTCTATGACACAGTGTAATATTTTTTCAAAAGTCTTTAAGCATTTTATTAATTCTAAAGAAGATATAAAAATCACTACCTTAGAAACCAGAGACACTCAAGCACTGATCTATTCATAGTTTCTACACAGATGAAGAAGTTTCCATCAAATGGACAAAAAAACCAGTACCAAAAACCTACATATACAGAAAGATCTAGAAAGCAGGTCAGATGGATTCAAAGAACTCACTGCATGTAGGAGCGTCAATGACAAGCAATGCAAAACCTTCTGCTGGGGATAAAGATAAGAATTAGTCCACGGAGACAAAAAAATGTGATTTCTCTTCCCTCTTGTCTTAAATGCTTTATTCTAGTCTGGGTTCAGAGAATAGTCCTGATCATTTGAACTGGTTGTCAATCAAGGTCCCCTTCATTTTCGCTTTCTTGGCTTCCAGTTCAGCCTAAGAGGAAGAAGAGTACATGTACTGACACGTGACATGAAATTCTTATTTTCCTAGCTTTTTTCCCTGCCTGCTTGTGTCTGTGCAAGCCTCGTCTCCTCCTTTCCTTTTAAAACATAAAAATCAACAACAACACACACACACAAAACCCAGAAATCCTTATTCTAACTGCCTAAACTCTTTTAATGCTCATTTAGTATTCAAACTAGAGTAGTGGCTCTAAATCTAGTGGTTCTGAATCTCTAGCAACTGCTTCCCAAGCTTCCCAATGTAATGGCACACACAAAAAATGATAGTGTCTGAAGAAGAAAACGGAGCGAGCACACAAGGCTGAGGTCTACGGTGAGGGATGCAGTGCTCATCCCACAGCCAGGACCCCAAAGGGCGAGGCGATCAATATCATGCTACCCTGGAATACCATTTTCGGAAGATCAGGAAGAAAAATACTGTTCTAGAACAGTGCTACTTGATGTTGTGTGGTGAAGTGCTTGTTACTGGTTCATGCAAGACACATACAAAATCTGAGAGTAAAGATTTAGAAGCTTCTATAGCAATTTGACAGAATAATAAGTGAAACAAAATCTGTTTTATTTCATTTTATAAATTACGTGTCTGTTCTTGACAAATTGGAAATTAAAAAAAAAAAACCCTCATCCTTCACCTCAGAGAATCTGATGTGCACTGCTCCAGACCGGTGGGGCGAGGGAAAGCGGCTCGCAAGACCCACCACCTCTGTAACCAGGAGATCCCTCCCAGTCACTATACTACACGAATACACTTTTTGAAGAGGCACCAGTGCAGCGATGTCTGACCTTAATGCAACTATTATTTTTTTAAAAAACTATCATTAAAAAAAGTGTAGGCAGGGCCTCCCTGGTGGCGCAGCGGTTGAGCGCTGCGCTGTGGAGCTGTGGGCAGCAGCGATGCGAGTTCGACGCCCAGCCAGGGAGAATCCCACATGGTGCGGCAGACCTCTCCTGCCTCGCCCGCTGCTCCCCTCAGCAGTGTATTTCTGATCTGCCTGTTCTGCTCCCCACTCTGTCTCTGGTGAGCCCTCTCACCGCCCCACATCTCTGGCCTGTACCCCAGCTTATATGTATAAATAAATAAATCTTTTAAAAAAGTGTAGGCAGCATGAAACTTAGACGTGTGAACTCCCCAAGGAGCCCCTCAATAAGGCAGGATGCCACCAGCAGAGCTTTGAGAAGCAACAAAGAGCCCGGCTCCTAGTACCACTGTATCCTTGAAGCCTGATCATTTTAATTCTTCGCCTTGACCACAACGAGCAGATGAAGTATCGCTCTGATTAGGGAGAGCTAACAAGTGTTAGGGGCCCAGAGCCTGAGGTCACTACTCCAGGGCAAAGTGCAACCACAGTCAGAGCCCTGGGCTGGAAACTGGGGGCCACCTCACCAGTAAGCTACCTCGGACTTCCCAAGGTACTTCCCCCACAGCCAGAGGGTCTTTTAGACCAAGAGAGCCAGACAGTCGAGCCCAGCCCCCTGTCAGCCCAGGCCACTCACCAGCTCCTGCAGCCGCCTCTTGCTCATGCCTTTGCGCTCCAGCTGTTTTTCAATCACTTTGGCGTTCTGTGCGTAAGAGTCAGCAACTTCCCTCTAGAGAGAAAAGAAGTATCCTTACACCAGCAGTCACACCAGCGAGTACCAGCAATCTTCAGCGGCCATTTACCCTACTCGAATTATGAAATTATTGCTGAAATGGCAGGACTCTGTTCCCTTTCAACTCTCATCTTTTCAATAATCCAGGAGAGTTCAGAGTTCAACCAAAATCATTTTTAAAATAACAGATAACATCACTCCATAAACATCATCAGAGGGAAGCACCAGAGAGGAAGTTGCTGCTACTGCCAAGGACAGGCTCACAAGCCATCAGAGCTGGACTGGAAGGGAACGGGAGTCGCTGAGTCCAATCACTTTTAAACGGAAGCTGAGCAAGGATTTAGTCCCTAAGGCACTTCAATAAAGGTCTGTAAAAAATATTGTTCTAGCTCAAATCCTTGGTTCTCGTTTTACAGATGCAGGGCCTTGAGATGCAGGGATAGGAACTAGCTTGGGGTCGGATTTCTTACTAGCAGGGGAAGGCCACGGGCAGGGTTCAAGACTGTGCCACTCCCATGCTCTAGTCTTAGAATCCCCTTCGCTTGTCCCCACCCCACCCAACTTCCCTGAGACTAGCCGCACTTACAGCCTCAATCTCCTCCTCCTCTTCATCAATGGTAGACACAGTGACAGAGCTGAACTTGCCCATGTCTTTGGTCCGCTTGGTCATCATCACCTGGAGTCACAGGAAGAGGAATGAGTGAGTGTGTGCGTGTGCAGGGGTGCCTTTGCGACAGGACGGCCTATTGAAAGGGGTCACCGTTTTTATTTGCATTATATTTTGTAACATTTGCCTTCAAGGGTTTCTAAGGTATATTTAAAACTTAACCGATTCCATTTTTAATTATTCACAATGGAAAAAGAAATTTCAAAGGAAATAAATGTGACCAAAGCCACACAACTTCTAATCTGACTCAAAGGGCAGCTAGAGGAAAGAAAAAAAGCACAGAGTAGAAATCACACTCCAGTAACCCTGCTTAAACACAAAATGGCACTCCCTTAACAAAGGACGCAGCACAAAGGGCAGTTTCTTGTACTCTAGAATTTTGTTTTGTTTCTTTTTTTACTTGGTTACTCCATAATCTTATTTAGCAATCTGAGACTGCAGCTGCAGCTGCATTAAGCATCTGTCTCCTTCAGTGGTACTCACCTTCTTAGGAGGCTCTTGTTTCTGAGTATATATATTCGTTTTCCCAAAACCCTGGCCAAACTTGACCACAGCTCCATCCACAATGAAGGTCACGGGGGCATTCTTTGGCTGGGACTGGTAGAAGAGAGGCAGTCCACACCTACAAACAGCAGGATGAGTCTCTGGGAAGCCTCTGAATCCAAATTCCCCAAATAGCTATTCAATTGGCAGTGTGCTCAGACGCTGAGGATATTTTTATTTGTGGCATAAACAAATGATTACCTCTTCCTGGAGTTTCCCCAATCCACTTGATAAGAATCATGGAATGAGCCTGTTAAAAGTGCTGATTAGATTCCTAGGTCCCTCAGAAGATCCTGATTCCACAAATCTGGGGGTTGGGGGGTAAAGCCTGGGAATCCTCATTTTCCTCAGTGTCCCAACTGATTCTGATCATTAGACAAGTTGACGAAATGCTGGCTCCTGGACTGGTTACTTTCCAGTCAAAAATGCCACCATTCTTCCAAGGCATGGAGTCTGGGAACTAGTATGGGGGCTTTTGGCTGGTTTATTGCTGTTTTGTTTTCGCAGCATCAAGAGGGAGTATAAAGGCTCCATACAGTGGCTGGCAAACTAATTCCTGTAATAACTGCTGTACTTTTTTTGGGTGGCCATTTTTATTCTATTTTTTCAGCTCAATGAAGGAGACCTATAAAACATGATAAAACCAATTTAACGTATCCAGTGTGTCCCTGGACTAAAATGCCTTCTTATCTATTTTCTCTGCTTTAATACTCTTAGCCTGAGTCTTATGAGAGCCAGGTTATAACTAGTTACATCAATACAATTGAACTTAGTATAGTTTAAAATTCTTATTATTAACAGACTAAACCTGGAAATTTATATATATGTATAGTTTTTCTTTAAATAATAATCTCTAAACTAAGTTTCTTAGACTTGGATTAAATTACACTGTGTGCTATTTACCATATGACCCAGCAATCCCACCAAGAGAAAACACATGTTCCCACCTAGATTTATTTTTTTTTTCCCACCTAGATTTATACTACAAGGTTCATAGCCACTTTATTTATAATAGCAAAACTGGAAATAATCCAAATGCCCTTCAGTGGGTAAATGGCTAACCTGGAATACTACTCCTAGCACAGAGGAACTACTGCTATGCATAACGGTGTGCATGGATGAATCCCGAAAGCTTTATGCTAAGAGAAAGAAACCAGACACAAAAGGTGAATTTGTAGAATGTACATAAAATTTTAGAAAAGGCAAAACCCTTGTGACAGCAGGCAGATCGGTGACTGCCAAGGGAGGGAGCAAGGAAAGGGGCATGTGGGGTGCTGGGATGTTCTGTATCAGGATAGCGGCGATGTCACATGACTATGCTTTTGTCAAAATTCATCCAACTGGACAGATTTTATTGATATATGTATAGCTGAACTTTGAAGGCTGTTGAGATTATAAAGGCATAAAAGAGAATTGTAGCCAAATAATTTTTGTTCTAACACATAACCTCTGCTTGCTTATGTGTGGAAAAACCCAGTACTTACTTTGCACACTTCTTCCTGTACTGTCGTTCAATGCCTTCAGGCCTACACAGAAAATGGAAGTTAAAAATTAAAAAAAGATGAACCAAGCTCATAACCTACCTATCTCATTTCTCCAAATGCTAAAAGGGTCAAACATTTTCATTTCATAGATCAACTGTCAGGTTCAACAAATCTTAATTTTAAAGTTCCAGCATTTCTTCCTTCCACAGACATCTGCTGAGTCAGGCATCTCCCTGCTGGGGGGCAGGGTTGAGAGAGGTAGGAGGGGCTAGAGCAGGAGGGTCACAGTAACAGTTACAAAGACAGTAGCAGCAGCAGCAACCACTTATACTGTGTTCACAGTGTGCTAGTTGTTCTGATGTGGACATGTACTAACTCATTTAATCCTTACAAGCCCCTGAGCTAGGTCATAATATTTTATTATTTCCTAAGCACAAAGGAATTTACGTAATTTGTCCATGGTCACAGAGCTAAGTAGAGTAGGTTGAAGTCAAATCCAGGCCTTTGAGCTCAAGACTTCAAACAACAGTGCCTTAGATAACCACCTTAGAGATAAAGACTCAATTCCACCTGCCCATAAGTCTAACAGAAACCCGGGACTCATTCTTGATTCTTCTCATCTACTTCTTCAGCAAATCTGTGGATCACCTCCAAAAGCAGATGTTGAACCCACGTGCTTCTTTCCACATTCCTGCTGCCATCTAAGCCCAGGTCACCAATACCTCTTCTTGGACTACTGTCACAGCTTCCAGGCTGGTGCCCCTGGCCCCTGGTGTGTTTCTAAATTTTTAATAAGCAATACATACTGCCTGTTACGGTATATATAAGAATATAAAATGAAAAGCAAATAGCCTCTCCACTCCACTTCCCCAGAGGCAAATACTGCTTCTGGTTTCTTCTGTTCCTCCCAGAGACAGCTGATCCACACATAAGAATCCTTATTGGTACATAAAGAAAATAACTTTTTTCTTTTCCTTTTACGACAAAAGTAGCATAACTTACACTGTTCTCTACCTTTTCATTCACTTAAAAATATTTCTTGGTTAAAAAATAAGTATGTGTTCCTTAGCTACCAGTTGATGATAAGCTGCTTCATTCTTTACAAGGGATACACTGTGTTCCTTTGTGTGGATGAACCACAATGCCTTTTCCCTGTTGGATAAATTCCTAGAAGTGTGTCCATTTAAAATTCTAATGATTCTTGCCAAATTACTCTGTAGAGAAGGTGAACCAATTCACACTCCCACAAATTTGAGAGGTCCTGTCTCCCTACACTAACACTGTATGTCATTAAAGTGCATTATTGTCGATCTGACATGTGAAACATGGAACATCACGATGTGTATTTCTTTTTTTAAAGAGTTAAGTTAGGCATCTCCGTTATATTTAACAGACGTCTGTACTTTTCTTTTTTGGTGAACTTTCAGTTCACGCTCTTTATCTACCAAGTTGTCTTACTTCTCTATTGAAGAGACTTGCAAATGTTGCTTCCCCAGTTTAACATCTGTCTTTGATTTCCCCCACACACAGCTATTTCAGATTTTTGTGTATTTTAAATTCTGTCATATTGATCTTGCATGTATGTGCATGTGTGGAGACTTAGGCCTTTCCCATTTTATTTTTTTATTTTTTATTTTTTTAAAGATTTATTTATTTATACATACAAGCTGGGGTACAGACCAGAGGTGTGGGGCGGCGAGAGGGTTCACCAGAGACAGAGTGGGGAGCAGAACAGGCAGATCAGAAGTACACTGCTGAGGGGAGCAGCGGGCAGGGCAGGAGAGGTCTGCCGCACCATGTGGGATTCTCCCCAGCCGGGCGTCGAACTCGCATCGCACGATGCCGACAGCTCCACAGCGCAGCGCTCAACCACTGCACCACCAGGGAGGCCCCTCCTTTCCCATTTTAAACTTTTATCTAAAATAAAAATTCTGACTGCTTACCCAAGAATCTGCTGCCACTACCATCTGACTCCAAATCATTCTCTAAATAGAGGCAAAGAGCGGCTTCCAAGACACTTAGAATGAAATCCAACTCCTTTCATTGCCTACCAGGCACTGACTGAGCACATAACTGGGCCCTTGCCTCATCTCGTGTATTCCCTCCCTCCCTTCATGCACTGGGCATACCAGTCTCCCTTCTATTCTTTGGACAAACAAGCGCACCCCTCTCCCCCTACACCTTTTACACATGCTCTTTTCTTTGCCTAGAATGCTCTTCTCACCAATCCGTCATAGCTGCCCTGTTCTCATCATTTTTGCTCTCAGTTCAAGTATCATCTAGTCATACAGGCCATCCCCGCCCACCTTTTCCAAGAGGCTCTCACGTGAGTCTCTGATTGAGTGCTCTATTTCATTCATGAATTTCCATAATCATAATTATTTTATGTTTCTGTCACCCCACTAGACTATAAGGTTCATCAGATCAGAGATCAATGGAGACCACACCTGTCAGTCTCTCCAGTCTATCTCCAAAGCTGAGCAAAGCACTGGAAACAAAGTAGACATGCAATAAATATTGGTTGAATGAATTCTTTTACGAATTCAGTTTAATGAGGAAAATTGTAATCGTGGAGGTAAGTGTTTAAATGGAGGAATGTGTGTGGTGTAATGAGAACACAGAGGTGGGAGCACCAAGTCTGAATGGAGAGATTCACCATTCAACTGACTTCTAGAATCCTGAAGTCAGCCAGTAGTATAAGCCCAGGCTTTCAAAATACAGAAATATCAAATAAAGAGGGCTCTGTATTTCCCAATGAGCTAATCTTCAAATAGCAAGGACAAAAGGGATTTTGTCAAGCTTACAAAAATTATTCTATTCCTATGCGCCAAGATTCAAGCAAGATGTCCTAAGAGCTACAGAAGTATAAGGCATTTCAGGGTTCATGCTCTGAAAAAGTTCATTTTATTGAGATAATGAGACTCTAATGTGAACGAGATAAGGCATTTAAGTGGTATGATTAGAAAGAAGTGATTATGTGCAATAGATGTTTGGACAACTTGATGTTGGTGTTCTCTCCTGCCCTTAATCCCTAGGGCTGTATGAGAAAGAGAAGGCTGAAAACAAAACTAAATCTTCCTGATCTGATGGCCAGTCTGAGACAGTCCCCAAATATCCTTGCCCCCTGATTACACCCCTGTGCAGTCTCTTCCCACAATGAATGGGCTGATCGGTGACACCAGTAGGACACTGCAGAAATGATGATATGTGACTTCTGGGTTTTGGTCACAAAAGACACTGTGGCTTCTGCCCAGCTCTCTTGGATTAGTCATGCTGTAGGAGTCAGCCACCATGTCGTGAGGATGCTCAAGCAGCCCTATTGAGCCTTGTGGTGAGGAACCAAAACTTTTCCCCAGCTGTTAACACTCATATGCCAACCATGAGCGTGAGCCACCCTGGAAGTGGAGCCTCCAACCCTGACCAAGACTTCGAATGAGGCTGTACTCGCAGTCAACCTCTTAACTGCTGCTTCAGGAGATCAGAACCAGTCAATTAAGTTGGTCTTGAATTTGGGACCCACAGAAAATACATGAGATGATAAACATCTACCATTTAAAAAAATTAGGAGACAAGCCAAGGCCAGATCACAGGGCTTTCTTCAGGCTTGAATTTTATCCTGCTAACTGGGATAGCTAATACTGTGCTCCAGAGAATCTTTAAATAACACCAGATAAGGGAGGGGAGGAGTTCCTAGTGAATTTGGCTCTACTCTTCCCTAATCAGAGCAGTTTCCTGCTTGCTGGTTTATAATTCTGGGTAAGAATTTCATTTGAAGACAGGATTTACAGTGTAAAAATGAAAGGCACTGCTGGAGGTGATGAAGAGTCCACTAAAGATTTGAGGCATTTTATATCATTCAGGCAGTAGCAATAGACTGGCAGAAAGCAAAACTAGAGGCAAAAAGACGACATAAGAAGCCACATAAATGGCCCAAGGAAGAGATTTGGGTCCTGGGCATGATGGGAGTGTAGCAGTGCTGACAGGAGAAAGCAGTCACAAGAGAGATTAGCAGGTAGAAATGACAGGATATAGTACGTGACTGGATGTGTAGAGGGACTGGTGGAGGTTCGGATGGATGAGACAAAGAGGACTGACCCTCAGATTTTTGGCTTCAGCCTATGTATGAATGGTTTTTTGTTTTTTGTTTTTTTTTTTTAAGATTTTATTTTATTTATACATACAAGCTGGGGTACAGGCCAGAGGCGTGGGGCGGCAAGAGGGTTCACCAGAGACAGAGTGGGGAGCAGAACACGCAGATCAGAAATACACTGCTGAGGGGAGCAGCGGGCAAGGCAGGAGAGGTCTGCTGCACCATGTGGGATTCTCCCTGGCTGGGCGTCGAACTCGCGTCGCCGTTGCCGACAGCTCAGCGCTTAACCGCTGCGCCATCAGGGAGGCCCCCTATGTATGAATGGTGATGTCATCTTAGGAGGAGGAAAAGGAAGGAACTGCGTTTGTGATCATTTACAGAGACCCATGGCGTCAACATTACAGCTTGTTCTCAAGTAAAAGGAGTACATAGGAAGGGGGTTCCTGGTAATGGCTGAGAGCCAAGAAGCACATGGCAAAAGCTCTGCAATTTTTGTGGCCTTTCCTTCCCAGTCCCAGAATGGTTCCTAGTGCCCCAATTATCATGTTCATTTTTCAAAAAATAGGAAGGAATAAAAGCAAAAGAGTAATAAAGGGTTTTCACTGGAAGCCTCACACAAATTCTCCTCCTATCCCTTTTACTGGCAAAAGCTAAATCACATTCGGGCCTCCCTGGTGATGCAGCGTTTGAGCGCTGTGTTATGGAGCTGTCAGCAGCACGCTAAGCGAGTTCGATGCCCCGCCGGGGAGAATCCCACAGGGTGCGGCAGACCTCTCCTGCCTCGCCCGCTGCTCCCCTCTCTGTCTCTGATGAACCCTCTCGCTGCCCCCCGCCTCTGGCCTGTACCCCAGCTTGTATGTACAAATAAATAAATCTTTAAAAAAAAAAGCTAAATCACATTCAGAATCTTAGTGGGGGATGGAGGAATATGTACCTAACTTTATAGTTACAGGTATACAGAAGGGTATAACAGAATAGTGTTGGAGTAGAGTGAAGTGAACCAATCTGTAGTATTTTCCACACTAGGACAATGACAACTTTGGCCTTAGTCACGTTGGAACTGAGGTAAAACATCAGGTAAAATGGTAGAGTAGGCAGTTACATATACAGTTCTAGGCACAGGAGATAAATGTACACAGATTTAGATTTGGTGAGTCATCAGCACACAAGTGTAACTGATGTTATGAAAAGTGGCGAGACTGTTCAAACAGATTACAAAGAAAGGGTAAAATCAAGGTCACAGACCTGGGGAATACCAACATTTAAGGGACAGGCAGAAGACTCCAGAAGACTAAGAAGGCTAAAAGAGTAGGAGAATCACAAGAGCAGCTTCACAGAACTCAATGGAGAATCAAGGGAGGCACAGTAAACAAAGACACACAGAAAATCACCCACAGCATCCGCACTTTGGGAGAGGGTGGTGAATGAGGGAAAGCGGACCCTCGGGGACAGCAGTGGCAAAGGAGAGGTACTTTAGAATGGAAGACCTGGAGGAGGAAAGGGATGGGCTCCCGGGCACATGTTGGCAGACAGCCCGATTTTCAGTACCTGGTGTTCCCATACTCAGCTGAATAAAGAGGGTGGAAGAGCAGACCAAAATTCCACCCTGGCCAGCAGGGAGCACACTAGAGTGGGCCTTTGGAAAGACTGCTCATGATTAGAGCAGGAACTATGTCAGCCAGGGGGCAGGTTTGCCATGCCTGTTGGAAACTAAGAATTCTGTGGCCCAAGAGTCACGTGGCCAGAGACTGGCTCAGGATCAGGCTGACTGGATCCAAGGGTTTCTACTTAGCCAACAGTCACCCCATTTCCTAGAGGTGAGGGTATGTGCCTTATAGTGCCATAGGTGGCTGAGGCCTGCTTGTATTGTTAGATTATTTTCTGTACTAACTGCATAATACATATATTTAATATATAAAATGCTATTATGTTATATGTTAATCATTGTTGTATAATCACATTATAATTATATGGATACTATAGTATATATAAGTATATAACTTGTATGTGACAGTATATGTATCTATTTTGATATGCAATGCTATAAATATTTTAGTGATCCTAAAGTTAGGCAGTTGACACTATTGAAAATCAGTTAACGGAGGAAGAAAATGCATAAGAGACTGATTAACTTTAGATAGGGCATGTTATTTATAAACCTTCCTATATACCATAATGGAGAGTTTTCTCGATGTTTTCTAAAGGGCCTTCCTTTGTGAATTTCTTAAGTTTTATAATTTGTACCCCAGTGATATGTGTATATAACCAACTTTCTCTTCAGCTGCACAATTCTAGAAGTCCTGTTGTTACAATGGTGCTCGATGCCTGATTTGCTACTAGCATAACGTTGCTAACTCTTTTCATTCATGCTCTTTTCATTCATGCTGCTAACTCTTTCATTCATGTGGGGTAACAATAGCTTGGTCTCTTAATTAAATAGTGTGAGTGGTCCGCCTGTAGCTTTTTGTAACTCAACACCAGAATATAAGTTCCGTAAGGGCAGGGCTCTTTGCTTGCTTACTAGTTGTAGCGGGTTGGATAGTGTCCCTTAGAAAATCATATCCATGAACCTCAGAAAATGACCTTACCTGGAAAGAGGGTCATTGGACAAGGTTCAACAAAAATTTTTTATTAAAGACGAGGCTGTGTAGATGAGCAGAATGTGTCTTTATTCCAGTGTAAGTTATAAGAGAAGAAACAAACACAGGGCGAGGGCCATGTGATGGTAGGGATGCGACCAGAGTGACGCATCTGTATGCCAATGAATGCCTGGGGATGTCAGAAACACCAGCAGAGGCTAGAAGAGGCAAGAACCGATCCTCCTCCAGAACACTCAGAGGCGGCAAGGCCCTACTGACACCTTAATTTCAGACTTCAGCCTCCAGAACTGTGCAGAACTCTGACACAATTAATTCCTATTGGGTTAACCCACCGGCCTTGTGGTACTTCGTGACAGCAGTTCTAGCAAACTAAGACAGTGTTACACCTCAGGCTTCTAGAACAGTGCCTGACACACAGAAGGAGCTCGGGAAATGAAATATTTGCTGAATGAATGGATGGGCTTTTTAATTCCCTAAGATTGAACTCTCCAGGTCAACAGGTGGCATCTGGCACCTACTGAACACCCCCCTGCCCCACTCCTACCCCCTTCTTAAAATCCTCTCCTTCCATTTTCTACACCATCAAGTTTTCCTGGTTCTGATCCAATTATTTTAATCTGCTTTTTAAATGTCAGTGTTGCCCAGGATTGTATCTTCAGTCCTCTTTTTCCATTGTCCCATACTCTTCCGTGTGATATTATGCCTTCCCAGGTTTCAATTTCCACATACATTAAAGACTCCTAAATCTAAAATAGATCTAAGCAGGCTTCCCTGGTGGCCTAGCGGTTAAGTCTCAGTGCTATCGTGCTATCACCGTTGTGGCCTGAGTTTGATCCCCAGCCAGGGAGCTAACCCACATATGGCGCAGCAGACCTCTCCTGTCTCACTTGCTGCTCCCCCCAGCAGTGTATTTCAGCAAATCTGCCTGCTCTGCTCCCCACTCTGTCTCTGGTGAATTCTCTCACCCCTCACACCTCTGGCCTACACCCCAGACCCCAATTCTTCTATGCATAAATAGGTCTTAGAAAAAACAAAACAGACCTAAGTATGTCACTCTCCTGCTTGAAAGAGATGATAATGCCTACAGATAAAGTCCAAACTTGTCGACGTCAGTATTTTACTGTCCTCGCCCCAGAACCCCTTCTTATACAGGAACCTGTGCTTTAGCCACAAAGGACTATTCAAATCTCTCAGGCACACCCTATTTGATGCTTTGACTGCTCCCGTAGTCCCTCTTCCTGGAGTGCTCCTCACCCCCTCATCTACTTGGCGAAATCCTAGTTCAAGCCCAAACACAGGTGCCACTAACTTCTGGTGCCTTTCCTGACAACTACTCAGGCAGAGTGCCCCACTCCCATCTGTTTCCTGTAGCCCTCTGGTCACCACACCATGATTTTGTCATATCCGGTCACAGGAGGTAGCCTGTTCCCTCACTGAGCCACAAGCTCTTTAACCGTCAGGACAGTACCTGACTCATCTTCTCAGTTCCAGTCCCTAGCTCAGCGCTTGGCATACAGTATGCTCCAAGAGGTTACAGATTAAATGAACTCACTCTACTTGCAAAGCACAAAACAAATTATGGCTACTGGATGGCAACAGAATCACATTTCAGCACCATTTCAACAAAGCACAAGAAAGGTATTGTTGCATTAACAGACATCAGAGAACCACCACAAATGCCAAATGTACTAGGTCTAAATGGTTGACTGACTTGTTTAACACTAGATGGTTAGAGTCCTCAGAACTAGGCCCTAAGACACAGGGAAATGCTAAACAGGACCATCAGGCTCCTACCTCCGAAGATACATAGTCTCCTCATCTTCTGTATTACAAAACTTGTGGGCATGTTTGGCAGCATCAATCACACGGGACCGATCCCGGGGTCTCATGGGCAATTTCTCTAACTGACAGTCTGAAGGAACAGAGAAAGATTTGGTCAGTACAGTCACTGAAAAATATCCTCCCACAATCAGAATTTTTCAGTTGGGCCCTCAGCACTGTAACTTTCCACCATAATATTTAAGTCTATTATTAAACTTTCCAACTAAAACTGACTTGGTGTCCTGAGACCCTGAGATTTTAAGCCCAGCTCTATTACTACCCTGGTGATCTTTAACAAATCACATCCTCTTTGGGGGTCTCTTTCTTTATTTGAAATATAAGTAGATATTATCTCAAAGGTCCTACTCAGCACTGAAATTCAAATTTTCTGAGTAGGCCTGTGATCATGATACACTTGGTTGGTGTTATAATGCATCAGAATCAGAAGAGACAGGCAAAATACAGCTCTCCTGTCCACCTGTGACTATGCAGGTACCTCTTTTTTTCTGCAGTCAAATACTCTACCCTTGAGCTATACCCCCTCTTTGTTTCTCTTTTTCTTTCTCCTTTCCTAATAAACCTGTCCTTTTAATACGTTTTAAAAAAAAAACTCAGAAGAGACCAGCAAAAGTGCTGCAATGTCTATGAGGAAGACAGTGGGGAAAGTGGATAAGTGCTTAGAAAAAAAGAGGTTGGATGGTATGCTATATATAGAAAGCAAATGACCCATCCCAGGAAGAGGGATTCTAATGTAAAAGAATACAGGAAACAGGGCCTCCCTGGTGGTGCAATGGGTTAGGTGCAGCGCTGTGGAGCTGTCGGCAGCTGCGGTATGAGTTCGATGCCTGGCCCGGGAGATTGCCACATGGCGCAGGAGATCTCTCCTGCTGCTCCCCTCAGCAGTGTATTTCAGTCAATCTGCCTGTTCTGCTCCTTACTTTGTCTCTGGTGAACCCTCTCACCGCCTCATACCTCTGGCCTGCACCCCAGCTTGTATGCATAAATAAATCTTAAAAAAAAAAGAATATAGGAAACAAATTAGGTGTAGTTATAAAGTGGATGCAATATTGATACAATCCAAATTAAGTACCTAAAGGCTCACAGAGAGTCAAGTGCTCAGAGTAACTTGAGATTAATGGAGGAGGCAGAGAAGGCAGTTAGAGACCACCAGGCAGTTTGCATGCTAGCTCATTACTCTTCACAATTGACCTGTTGGAGTAGACACTTGTATTCCTACCTCAAAGATGAGGGATTGAGGCTTAGAAAGGCCAAGAGATTTGCCATGCACTTAAGAAGCACAACAAGAATTCAGACCCAACTCTAGGTGACTCAAAAGAGCACTCACTCAGGAAATGTGTGAGGATCCTCTATGTACCAGGTACAATTCAAACAGTGTGCTGGAGATTCAGCAAAGAACAAAGCAAAGTCATTACCCTGATGCAGTTTATATCCGTTACTAGCAGAGGAGGCAGAAAATTTTAAAATAATAATTATATGATCCTGGATAATGATGAGTGCTAATAAAAAATCAGGCAGGATATCAAGAGAATGAAACTAATCTTAGAAAATGATACGTGAGTGATAATGGTAAGTGAGTTAGATAATGAAAAGAAAAACCAGCAAGGTAAAAGGACGAAGAGCAACAGGGGGGACTATTTTAGATACCATAGTCAAGGAAGCGTTTTCTAGGGAAATGACATTTCTTCAGACAACTGAATAAAATGAGGAAACACTGAGGGAAGAGTGTTCCAGGCAGAATAGCAATCCCAAAGGTCCTGGGGGCAGGAACATTTTGAATATGGAGAAAAATCAAGACGGCCATAGCAGTTGGAGTGCAGTAAGGGGAGAGTGTCAGGAGATGAAGTCTGGGAGGCAGTGGACACCTGATCATGGTATGAACTTTTGTTGTATTCTTGGTGTTACAAGAAAACACCAGTTTGGAACAGGATTCTGGCTGCTTTGTGAAAAATAAAACAGTGGGGACAAAGCATGGACAGCAAGAGACTATTGCAACAATCCAGATGGACTGGTAGAAATAGAGGTGGTAGAAGTGGAGACCCAGAGTGGTAGAAATGGAGTGGCCCATTAGACATCCAAGTGGAGATACTGAATAGACAGAGCTGGATGAAAGGTGCAAGTGAAACATAATCACTTGTGAGTCATCAGCATATAAGTGGTATTTAAAGGTTAGGGATGGTTGTGATCACATAGGGAGTGAGTACAGATAGAGAATAGTTCAAGGGACTGAGCTAGGGCCCTGCAATGCCTAAAAGTCTGAGTCAGAAAAAGGAGCCAGATACTGAGAAGCAACAACGTTGATGTAGGAGGAAAATCAGGAGAGTGTGGAATCTTGGATGCAATTAAAGTATTTCAAGAAGGATAAAATGGCTGTCTCTGTCAAATGTCACTGAGGAGGAGATTAAAGTAAGCATTTACTATTGACCAACTGAACTGCTAGCAGGTTCAGTTGACAAATACAGTTTGGATGGTAGGGTGGGAAAGAAAGTCTGCCCGAAGTGAGGTCAAGAGGGCATAGGAAGTGAGAATGCAAAAGGCAAACAGGCAGCTCTCTTTAGAAACTCTGCCATAAAAGCAGCAAAATATAGGGTTATAACTGGGAGGAGGAGATAAAGAGTTAAGGAAAATTTGTATTCGAGTTTAAGATAAGAGCAATCGCGGCATCCTTGTATCCACAGACAGGTTACAAAGTTTCTAAAGGTGGTAAATGAGAAAGAGATAACGTGTATTTTTTTCCAAAAAGGATTTCGTTTTCAGGGAGCTGTAGATACAGCGTAGTCATAAGGTTAACCAGAAAACAGAAACGATGCCCGGCAGTGGGTCCCAGTGGGAGTTGACGGATGTTGAAGGAGAGGGTAAAAGCCCACCAATCCTTAAAGAGGCGTGGCTCTAGGTCACAGTCGGAGGAAATTCGCCCTCTCTCAAAGACGCCTCCCCAGTTCCCGACTACTCACCCAGCACCAGCACCATCTGGCCGCACAAACAGTAGTAAACGTGGAGGGGCTTCTCGCCGTCGTCATATTCCTCCCGGTCCCGGGTGTCGGAGCAGACTACCGACCGGGACACTACTTTAGGCATGATACAGAGGAGCAGCCAGAACTCAACACCAGCAGTCAGGGACGCGGAAACATGACGTAACAGAAGCGCGCCGTACCGCTTCCTTACAATGAAGCCAGTCACGTGATGGTGGTAGTCAAGTCAACTTCCGGGCCGTGCCATTAGGCTGAGATCCACGGGGTCGCTCTGAGCCGCCCAGGAGCTCCTTTTCCGTGGCCAGAGTTAGCTTGTGCTGCTTTGCTTGGGACACTGTTCATGTTACTTAAATTGTTCATTTCTGTTTCTAGACTCTTATGCATATATATATATGCATATAAAAGCAGTTATCATAAAGGACGATATATTCCACATTATATTCAATAGTACAGATTTTAGGTTTGCCTCTAAATACGATTTTGATCTTAGTGGCTGTATTCAGAATGCGTACCTAATGAAGCAGAGGTATCTTTTTGAATTTGAGGTATAATTCACATACCATAAAATTGACCCTTTTCAAGTTTATAATTCAGTGGTTTTTAATAGATTCACAAAGTCATCCAACCATTATCATTATCTAATTCCAGAACATTTTGAACAGCTCTTAAAGAAATCCCATATCCATTAGCAGTCACTCTCACCACCTCTTTCCCAGCCACTGGCAACCACTAATCTACTTCGTCTCTATGGAGTTGCCTCTTCATATGAATGAAGTAATATACGTGGTTATTGGTGTCTGGCTTTTTTTATTTAGTGTAACTTTCATCCACATTGTAGTGTGAATCAGTACAAGTGGTAAATGACTCAGTATAAAGAAACTTCATTCATTTTTAAGCCTGAATAATACTGTTGTATGGACATACCGTCTTGTTTATTCTTTCTTCAGTTGATGAACATTTGGGTTATATCCACTTTTTTGGAAATGATGAAAAATGCTACTATGACCCATTAATGTACAAGATTTTTGGTGAGATGGTACTTTTCATACTCTTGGGTACATACTTCAGCAGTGAAATTGCTCGACTGTGTAGTAACATTGTTTAACCTTCTGAGGCAGAGTCCAGAGTGTTTTCCAAAGAGGCTTTCTCATTTTACTTTCTGACCAGTTATGTGAGGCTAGGGGAGCTCTGATTGTTTCAGGGACATCACCAGTAATCATGTTTGTCTTTTTTTTTTTTTAATCTTAGACATCCCCATGGGTATGAAGTGGTATCTCATTTTGGTTTTGATTTGCCCTTCCCTGATGGCTAGGGATATCAAACAACTTTTCACATCCTTACTGGTCATTTTTATCTCCCATTTGGGAAAAATATTAAAATACTTTATCCACTTTTAATTGTATTACTTGTCATTTTATTGCTGAATTGTCAGAGTTTATTGTATATTCTGGATACTAGACTCTAATAATGTACATGATTTGCATATAGAGTATCTAACGAGCCTATTTGCCATGGGTGTAAGAGAACTTCTTTTTTTTAAGATTTATTTATTTATACATACAAGCTGGGGTACAGACCAGAGGCATGGGGCAGCTAGAGGGTTCACCAGAGACAGAGTGGGGGAGCAGAACAGGAGGATGGAGGGAAACACACTGGTGAGGGGAGCAGAGGGCAAGGCACCATGTGGGACTCTCCACCGCGGACAGCTCCACAGCGCAGCACCTAACCACTGCGCCACCAGGGAGGCCTGGGTATAAGAGAACTTATTCCACCCTTCCTTTCCCAGTCCAGAAATGCCCAGAATGCTCTCTGTGGAAGACAGGACCCTGGAGCAATCTATAACAAAGACACTGGATCAGTTTTACATTGGATAACATCAATAATCTAAGTGATCATACCCAAATAGTGGATTTTTAATAGAGAACTTATTGAAGATAGCAGGAGCTCGTGAGTAGAAAATTGGTAGGTTGGCTAGAAAAAGTGTAGTGTTCAAGATATGCAAAATGTAAGCCAATGGAAAATTAAAGTGATCTGCTAGCTCTCTAATAGTTTGGCTAGAAAAAGTGTAGTGTTTAAGATATACAAGATGTAAGCCAATGGGAATTTAAAGTGATCTGCTAGCTATCTAATAAATGTGAATTAAGTAAAATATTAACAAAACATCAATCACCCCAATGTCATACTCTTAACTGGATGTTAATCATCATTTTTTTAATCTGATGTGTGTCAGGCACTGTGTTATATACTGGTTGTATAGTGATCAGTTATAGTCTCACTCTCATGTGGCTTAGTCTATCGCAAGGGTGAACAGTAATTTTCTGTGAAGGGCTAGAGAATAAATATTTTTATGTTTTAAGGACTAAGAAGCAAAGTCAAAAACATTCTATAGGTACCTATATAAGAAAAGAGAAAACAAATTTCCAGAAATGTTTTATTGATGAAAATTTAAATATAATAATTGAGTTTATACAGGTCTATTAATGAGAAGAATGGTATTTTTTTTCCCGAGGGAGATGATATTTACTTAATTGGGGTTAAAGTGAGTGTTCTCTATCATCAAAATCAGTTGCAATCTCAATGTATCTTTAATGGCTTTAACTTGTTTCATATCTGATCAAGTTGAGATTTTTAAGACTCTTATTTTTAATTTGTAATGAAAGTTTACAATTTGGTATTTTCAAATGAGTCAACAAACTACAAGCACCTGTTAATAAAGGTCTTAAATAATAAAGAAAAAGTCAGTTGTAAAAATGTATTTCTTAATGCTTATCTGTAATGAAATTTTATGTATTTTATTTTTAAAATTTTTTAATGATTGTCATATATTGATATCAGTTCACAATCATTTGATTTTAATTGAGCATATTCATCTTTTGGAAGGAATTTATGGAATTCTGCTAGATTCTTCTCTTGTTATTTGCCTTTGCTCATGCCATTACATTGCAGAATAATCACATCCAATGGAAATTTAGGTGGAAGTTCCTCAAATGCACAGTTAATTTGATTTTGAAATATAGAGATTTCCTTTGTACTTGCATCAAGGTTCCAAAATTGCCACTGGAACTGTAATTTGAGCTCAGAAAATATATCCACTGCCAATTTGTGTGGGAATGCAAATCTTGGGGTTTTTTTACTTAACTTTTGATAGCAGAGGAAGCAATTAAAGTAACTTGACATTGCTTGTTAGTCAAACAGTGTTAGTTGTCATCAAAATGACTTTATTGTAGTATAAGTTTAACTTATAAGCAGTGTTATGCCTTGCAATTTCAAATTCATTAAGTAACACAAGTCTATAGCAATAGCTAATTTCAAAGCATTCAGTGTTTAATAGTAGCGGGTGATTCCTTTCATTAAGAAAGATGTTAATCTCAGTCCTAAACTTAAAAAAAAAACTTTACCACTAATAAACTAGTGAACTGCTTTTGGTAGGACGAGTCAGAATATTTAGCTTCTGTTTCTGACAAAAATTCATGAAACTGACAATGGTTTAATCCATGAGAGGACTGAAGTATACTATTCACACTCATGGTTGAATAACACAAGGCAAATTCAAATATTTTCCTGCAAAGTATGTACTGTTTAATAATACAATTAATATCCATAAGATTTAAACAACTTTCACAAGCTTTGTACATTTGTCCAATGAAGCCTTTTTCTGCTCCATTCATATTTGTAACACATCTTAGCAGTTGTACTTCAGGTTGTATTGAATTAATGTTTTGTCAACTCTGAAAATATTCTCATCTGTAGTTCCACACGGACTATTAACCACTCAGGTCAATTCTTCCATCTTTTTAACTTTTAGTAATCAACATTGACTCTTTGAGTAAGCTACAACAGTTGAGCAGTATTGGTAACATCCAGCAACTCATCAAGAGCTAAGTAAAACCATTTGAAATCATTTGCCTTGTTTTTAAATTGTCTATGGATGTTGCTTACAATGTCCTCAATTCTTTGAGTCACTATTCTTGCTAAAAGGCCAATAATCTTTAAAAAGTGTATTTTCCCTGGACACATTTCTTTGGCATCTGCAATCAAACATGACTTAATTAACTGACCATCAGTAAATGGCTTTCTTTGCTTGACTAACAAATGAGTCACTCAAAAATTTACTTGGCAATAGCCTTATTTTCGTGTTTTATTTTTGTGAAGAATTCTGCTGTGATAAGATATTCACTTTTAAACTTCCAAATTTTTCTGTTGCTTTCCTGAGTGGGGAATGTCAGGATGAGTGCTTAGTTTGGTAATATCAGTGTATATTGTATTCTTTGAAGAATGTACAGTGTTTTGCATAATAAATGCAAAGCTTTGACATCTAATTTGGTAACCAAGTAGTCTATACTCCACTGTGCCTTAAAAGCAGGATCTCTGAAATCTACATTTATTTTTTGTTTTGACACGATATGTATGCACTTGTAATGAAATCATATACCACAATATGATGATACACATGGCTCTCAAAACGCTAGTGAGTCACAACCATGTCACTGCAATTTGTAGTGCACCAGCCAATGTTGTGAAGTGATGAGAGCACCACACAGAGTTTCCATTGTGGCTACTCAACTCTGCCACTGCAACAAAAAAAGCAGCCACAAACACCAAATATGTGACAAACTATAGCTGTGTCTCAACCAAACCTTATTTATGGACATTAAAATCTGAATTTCATAGCATCTTCATGTGTCATGAGACATTATTATGTGTTATTCATCTTTTGACTTTTTTCCAACCACTTGAAAATGTAAAAAACCATTCTGAGCTTGTAGGGCATAGATTTAAGGTTGGCAGGCTGTATTTGTCGTTTGCTGGTGAATGTGGCTGGTTTAATGGAATTCCCACACATAACACTGTATTAGTTTCTTGTTGCTGCTGTTGCAAACTACCACACGCTTTGTGACTTTAGAAAACACAAATTTATTATTTTATAGTTCTGAAAGTTGGATCGGAAATCAACTTACTGCTCTAAAGTCAAAATTTCAGCAGGGCTGCTTGATCTTAAAGGCTCCAGGGGAGAATCCATACTTTGGCTCTTCCAGCTTCTAGAGACTGCCAGCATACCCTGGTTCCGTTACTGATAGCTATATGACTCCAATCTTTGCTTCCATCCCTCCCATGTCCTTCTCTTTAAACTTGCACTTCTGTCCTATTATGAGGACCCATGTGATTACATTAAGCCTACTCATTTAATCCTGTTTAATCTCTCCGTCTCCAGATTCTTAATTTAACAACATCTGCAAACCCCATTTTGTCACATAAGGCAAAATATCCACAGATTCCAGAGGGGGGAGGGGAGGGACATTATCCAGTCTACCACATGCTGTCTTTGTTTCCTTTGATTCAGCAATTCAGCAGGTAGTGAAACTTTATGCTTATGTTCCTAATTTTCCCATTTCTCTCAATTTTACCATTTCTCTCTCCTCTCTTCCCTCTCCCATTGTGTACTTCTGCGCTTCCCTCCATGCTCCTCCCTCTTTCTACTGTTCCATCCCTAAGTCCTAGGAGCTATAGATGGACAGCATGTTGCTACTCTTATTACCAAGAGTAAACAGTGACAACCACTGCCTCCTCCAAAAGATTCCCTTGACTTGTCTTCTGAGACTATTAGTCAAGAAAAACCTTTGATTTTATTTTCTGATATTTCTTGGTTGTATTTACCAATGCAGGTGAAAATGATAAGAAAATAAAATTCCTTTGCCTTTACGGGCTAACAGAAATACAAACTCACAGCCTCATAAAGGAAGAAATACCTTACTCAGTCTCTCCCTCTAACCCAAAATAGTTCAGGAAAATCAGTCTGTCCTACATCTTGAAATCTTCACCAATGAAATTCCGCAGTGTCCCCAAATTGCCCACAATTACCAGTCTTCCCTTATAGAAAAACTGTCAAATCTTTGCCTATGAACAATATTTTGCTGTCTTCCCTGTAGCTGCATTACTAGCACACTTTTCTTTAAATTGAAAAATGACTTCTAGTTTCTTGACCCCTGCTGGGGGCAAGGGGAGATGCTTCACTGAGAAGAGGGTATTTCTTTAAAATGTCAAGGTGATAAGGGGGAGGAAGGACTGCCCCGCCAACTCTACAATAGCATATTGCAGCCTGACAGTCATCTGTGCTGGGGCGCCATCTTTTATGTTGCTGCCTGCTATGACAACTCTGCTTCTGATGAGGAATGTGGGGACACAGTGTTTCTGCAGTACAGTCAGGAATGCTCTCCCCACAACTGGTGCCATGAGACCTCCAAATTGCTTTGGTTCATGTTCTTGAGTTTTTTTGGTTAGGGAGTCCAAGGAAGGAAGAGCAAAGTAGTTTCAGGAAACAGACAAGGGGGGTCCCCTGGTGGCATAGAGGTTAAGCCTCAGGACTATCATGCTATCACTGCTGCAGCCTGAGTTCGATCCCTAGGCAGGGAGCTAACTGACAGGGCGCAGCAGACTTCTCCTGCCTCACCTGCTGCTCCCCTCAGCAGTGTATTTCAATCTGCCCGTTCTGCTCCCCACTCTGTCTCTGGTGAATCCTCTCACCCCCTGCACCTCCAGCCTACACCTCGGTTCTTCTATGCATGCATGCATAAATAAGTCTTTTTTAAAAAAAGAAAACAGACAAGTTCACAACAAACTCAAGTACACCTATAGCCTTCAATGAATTTTAGACATTTATATCCAGTGGCAGGTGCGTTCCATCCCCTTTCCTACTCTCCGGTACATACACTATAATCACTCCACCAAAGGATGTTTTCAATATCTGTTTCTCAGGTTCAAACCTGTATAGAAGTTGCCAGCAAGCCTAAATCCCTCATGTGTGCACTTAAGGGCACTGAATCAATTGCTTCCACCATCACTTTCCAAGCTGAACTCTCATCATTGTCCCTCAGCCATGCTAGTCTGCTTATATCCCCAAACATGGTTTAGCTCCATGGCCTTGTTCCTGCTCTTGTCCTGGAAACTGCCTGAGTTCTTTTCCCCAACTCCTGCTTGATCCCTTTTGAAACAAAAGTGATATAGATTCATTCCAGAAAGCTTGTCCTAGCCCTACCAGTCTAATTGTCCTGCTGTGCAATCACTCAGTATTTATGAATTCCCTCAGAATTTGGGGATTCACACGCATCTGCTAGGTATCTCACTGCTGCTGTGGTAGACAGAATTCCAAGATGCCATCCCCTCCCTCAAGATTCTTGGTCACTGATGTATACACACCTTCTCCTGGTTGTTCAATCAAACACTAATTTAAGTTCCTCTGTGAAGGAATTTTGCAGATAATTTTAAGAGCAGGAGAGAACCCAGGGTGGGCCTGACCTAATCAGGTAAGTGAACTGGGCTCTTTCTGAGGAGAGATCCAAAGTGTGAGAGGGGTTTAAAGGAGAGAAATTCCCTGTTGCTGTATTTTTTGATAGAGTAAGCCACACGGCAGGGTGTTGGATGACCTCTAGGAGCTGAGAATAGTCTGTGGCTGGCAGCCAGCAAGGAAATGGGGGCCTCAGTCCTACAACCACAAGGAACTGAATGTGGCCAACAACTTGTGGTAATTGGTTAAGCAGCAATAGGAAATGAATGCACTTGCTTTTGTAGATGTTGCTTTTGTTGATTTCATCTGTGAGCATTAGTAGACTGCAACTTCCAAGCTGAGAGGAAGGAGATTTTTAAAATTGATTTTTGTACCCCCTTCCCACCACAACCATAAGATGATGCCATTAGGGGGCCTTGCCTTAACTGATATGTTGGAGTTAATGGGAAATATAAATCCTTGGCCATGAAGCTACCTGTTGTTAAGAGAGAATCACTCCTGTTGTGAAGTGCCTCCTGCCTCCCAAGTTAGAAACAAATTTCTGCATATCTGATATCTTCTGGAATCTTCCCATGGATGTCTCACCAGTTCCATGTACTCAGTAAACCCCTAAATTGTCTCTCCCCAAATATCCGCTGCCCCTCTATTCCCTAATTCTGTTGACAGCACCTTCAAATCCCCAGTTACCTAGGGGTTTAGAACTCCAGTCATTATTGACACCTTCTGCTCTCTTGCCTCCACTTTCAATCTGTTCCCAAGTCTCTTCTATTTGCCTCTCCTGTTCATATTTATTGCCACTGCCTAGTTCAGAATCTCTCACCTACAATACTTCAGAGTTTCCTAGCTGCTTTCCTGACACCAATCTCTGGTCAGTGCAGCTTAATCATGTCACTGCTCTGCTCAACCCCGCAATCCTTTAGCTTGACATTCAATACCCTCCATCACTTAACCCAAACCTACCTTTCTCATATCTTCAATAATAATTAAATATATATTTTGTTTACCTTCTAAGTTACTTCGGGCTTAAAATTTATTCATTAGACTTCTTATTGCTTTTACAGGTCCACATGCTGTGACTATTCCCTGAAACCTGCAGCTTTCTCACGTGCCACTTACCGGTACTTTTACTTCAGACTCACTGCCCTTCCAATTCCTGCAGTCGGATTTTCTCATACCTTGGACTCCTCTGAACCTACAGCAGCTGTTCGGTTTGTTGAACTGCCAAGGGGAAATGTGGTTCCAGAGTCAAATTGTGAGTGCCCAGATCTGAAACCTCATTCTACTTGTCTTAAGCTCTCCTCTCTGCCCCAGGACACACTACACCAATTTATTCTGCTTTGGCGTGATCGGTGGTCTAAACGTTGGGACTGGAACCCTGCCCATTTATCCCAGCAAAACAGGGCCCAGAGCCCTCTTTCATAGTGGAGGCCGATTTGTTCATTTCATGGGCAGTGGTTTTAATCATTCTCCCCTCCCCTTGCCCTGCCCTCAGTCTTCCTGTGTCTGCAGGGGATTTGCACTCTAGAGTTCCCTCTATTTGAGAACTAGTTTTGCCTCTGCCCACTAGTTTTGCCTCCACCTCCTCTCTGTGGGAAGAGAAGTTCACTCCCCAGTCACAGCACACGTCTTTTTTTTATTAAGCTTTTAAATTTTCTTACATCATTGTTCATTTTCGTACAGTATTTGATTCCTCCCCTCAGGTGTAGCCCTCATAAATCTCCCAACACCACATCACCCTTGAACTGTCACCACAGATCCTTGTGTTCTTCCCTCCTCTGTTTTGATCCCTCTGCCTGCCTCTTCCCAGTTGTATGTCTCAGTTGTATAGTTTCACAGTGCACATCTTAAGAAGTAATCTGCTTTCAAAAAAAGAAAGGAGGGAGGGAGGGAAGGAGAGAGGGGAAGAGAGGAAGGAAGGAAGGAAGGAGGAAGGAAAGAAAAAGGAAGAAAAAGAAGGAAAGGAAGGGAAAAGGAAACAAAAGAAAGTAAGAAAAAAACAAGCAGGAAGGAAAGAAAGAAGGAAAGAAGGAAGGGAGAGAAAATGAGAAAGAAAGAAAAAGGAAAGGAAGAAAGAGAGAGAAAGAAAAAGAAAGAAAAGAAAAAAGGAGAGAAGGAGAGAGTAAGAGAGAGAGGAGGAAGGAAGGAGGGAAGGAGGGAGGGAGAGAGGGAGAAAGAGATAGTGAGAG